>PVLA01012237.1:0-17500 GCA_004027455.1 Hydrochoerus hydrochaeris | reverse complement strand
CCTAGAATTAAAATGGGGGTAATTTTGAAGGAAAGAAGACATACAATAAACTGTGGGGAATTATTTATGCCTCTGGAAGTGAAGAGAGAGGACAGAGAGCTGCCTCACTCAGGCCATCTGTAAGAAGACAGGTCAGGCTGCCCCAGCAAAGCACAGCACTTAGACTCTTCACTTTCATCACTGTGCTCTGACTTTCTTTGTTTTCTGTGTCATTAGAAGTATATTGTCTGCCAATCGAGTTACTTAATACATGTTGCTCAAAGCATGGATGTAGGAGTGGCTGGACATAGGTGGTATCCGGCATCTGTGTGAGGAGATGCAACTAGTAAGGTTTCTAAAGGAGCCTGGGTTGTGAATTTAACACTGAGTGCATCCCAGGGTAGAAGGAATTCAAAGAGAAAGAGCAGTGGAAAACATTTAATCAACCAGGTAATTAATTTAGAAACTGGAAAAGACCGGAAAAGGGTGCAGTGTGCGTAAGATGGAGGCTGAGGCTGTCCCGGCTGGGCCCACCATCTACCACTAGAGCACTTAGCTTGTAATAAAACACTGTGTCTGCTTGATGAATGGCTCATTTTCATATGATACTCTTAGAGAATTGAGGCAAAATAGGTCACACGGATAGGAAAGGACACTGTCCCCTCAAACACACATGCTTTCTTGCATTCTGCACTTCTGGGGAGACTCGGCAGAAAAGGAGAGGAGCAGCTAGCTGCATGGGATGAGCAGGCTGAGAAGCCCCGGCAGACTGGGTCCTGAGGGGGCTCTGCCGGCCCGGCCCTTGAGGCGTCCCAGGAGCCCCAGCCAGAGAGCACAGGTCGGGGAGCCAGCTCAGCGCCCGCAAGGAAGCAGCCTTGGCCGTGACTCAGTGGGGCCGAGGGAGCGCAGGGAGCTGGAGAGCTGAGATCCAGGGGTCCCCGGAAAGGTAGGGAGCCAGAGGCCAGCAGCGCAATGGAACTGACCTTGCCCGGAAGTAGCTCTGCATTAGAGGGGCGCAGACCAAACCTCACAGATCGCTGGGCTGGTAGTGATCACATCCAGGTCTGCAGACTTGAGAAGGCGCTGCCACAGAGCTCAGGCAGCTCCTAATGCTGCAGCGAGCAGAAAGGGAAGCCATGGCCCCTGAGGACAGGAGGGCTGCGCCAGCACAGGCCGCAAGTTCCCTGGGATGTGAGTTCATCTCTCTGTGTGTAAAAGAAAAATTGCATGAAAGGAACTTAGGCGACTACCTGTGTGTAACTGTAGAGGGCTTTAAATGAAGAATACATTTTATGGGTTAAAAGTTTCGTGTGCTTTTCCAGTGAAAGAGCTAGGAAAGGCATTGCTGACAATCCCTCCAACAATCGGACTCCTGAGTGAAAGTGTGGACAATTATTGCATTCTACAGTGACATTCTTCTTTCATTAATATTTCTAGTTGCCTGTGACTAAGTAAAAAATAGTTTTAAATATATCTTAATTGTATATTGAGGTCCAGCAAATACTTTATGTGCTAAAACCCACAAGCAACATTTTTTAAAAAAATGATACTTCTGTCAAGGTACAGAATCATGGTTCATGACCTTGTTGAAAATTTTTGTTCTACCAGAAATTCTACTCTGTGTTATTATCATATTGTAGGTCAACATACCACTTCAGACAGTTTAGATTTATCTTAAAAAAATATATAGAAAACAAGGCCAAACAACAACGAAAGTCTATATTAAGACTACTTAACGTAAGTAACTAAGAAACCAAACTGCCAACATCAAAAAGCGGGGTTAATCATCCCGTACTTTCTCCTTCTACAGGTGGCTCTTAGGACACTAGGACTTGGTGCACGCAGACAAGGAGCTTGGCTCATACAAGTCCACACACAGTCTTATAGCATCTGTGCTCTTCACAACTCACAAGCCTCCTTCTGTTGTATTTCCATGGGCACTGAACTCAGACCTCCTTTTTTGTTCAGGACTGCAAGAGTTTCTTAACTAATCTACCACTTTCATGGCCTAAGAAAGGGGCAGAACTAAGAGACAGCAGGGCACAGCTAGAAACCTGGCAGTCTGCAGGTGTCTGCACAGAGGCAGAAAGGAGCCTGGGGGTGTGAGCACACCTGAGAGGTAAAGATGTCAAATTACCAAGGGCCAGGTGGCCCAGGGGAAGGGACTGACGGGTCACTGTGGGGAACAGGGCAGTGGCACCTTGTGATTTGCATTCAGAAAGCTTACCTGGTGTACCTGTGGGTGTGTGAAGGGCTGTTGACTTCTGTGAGTGCTCTACAAACTTAGGAAGCAAGTGTGTCCCGGTATTTTCCTTACTTTTTGGGCTCTTGTGAGGCTAAGCACACTGTCCTACTTTTCCATATGAATTTTCTATTTCTAGTTACCATACACTACATGTACCAGTGGGCAATACAGAGCATGAAGGTCCCGTATGAATCTGCTAAATGTGATACAAGAGCTAAATGTAAAGGAGGAGACATTATGGCTTTTGAGAAGAAAGTACAGACTGTCTCAGATATTGAGGTGACACTGTTCACACGGAAGAAGCAGAAAGCACTGAATGAAAGGAAAAGACCAATGCACAAGACCAAGCAGCACTGTCACCAAAGACGAAGGGAGAAGCAGCAGAGGAAGGCGGCCCAGCCACGCGCTTCACCAAACAGCGGCTAAGTGCAGTGAAGAACCCTCATGGACGTGCCTAAAACCCATAGCCAAAGGGACGAAGAAGGCGCTAGGCACTTGGAGAAGAAAGAAAGAAAACTCAATAAATGTTGATAAACACGTGCACAGTAATTTTCACAATAATCAGCCACCAGGCTGTCAGGGGAAGGAAGGCAAGTCCTACAATGGCAAAGTTAAGGAGTATTTGGGAAACCCAGGAGCTCTTGGTACCGCAGTGGGACTGATGGCTGAGGTGTGTTCTGGGGGTGTGGCTTGGCGCTGTCTAGTACCATGGCCTCCAGGTGTCATGTGACCCTGCAACATAGCTCCTGAAGAAGCCCTGTCCCGGGAATACCAGTCAGTATACAAGAGAAAAATCACAGAGTCATTGTGAGACAAAAACCAGAGAACTCGAGAAATAAATAAATGCAGAAATATCGTTCCAATTATATAGCATATGATACGTAGTATATGCCATATAGTACATGTGACACTACATAGCAGAAAAGTGAATAGATGAACCTAGATTTAACAAGTGTAAACTTAGATAAATAATGTGGAAAAAAACTCAAGTTGTAAGTTCTACGTTACTGTAAAAGGTAATAATTGGGTGCTGTTTTTAATGAGTTTTTGAAAGGATATGGGCAATCCTTTATTTGAATGTATCAATGTGATACATCATAAATAAAAGCACATGGTTAGAAACATTAAGGTTAGTATAACTTTAGTATTTACCACTCAGGGATAGACAAAAGTTTGGGATTTGGAGGAGGAAGGATATAGGTGATGTTAAGGTGGTTATGAGTTTGGTAATAACAAGTCATTCAGTGACAGTTACCAAACACGGTATGGCAGACTTTACTCTGCAGGAGGCCACTGCCCTAGGTACAGGGGTCACCAATATAGTCTTGCAGCTTAGTAGAGAGATTGGATCCAACTCTGCACACAGTGTGGGCAAGTGCAAGTCTATAGCCGAGGAACCGGTGGGATCAGATAATGGAAAATGACCAAGAGGGATAATCAGGGCTAAAGGGGTAACCAGCTCAGCCAGAGTAACAGGATTCCTGCTGAAGGCTGGAAGGCCAGCCAGGGGCATCAGGAGCCACCTGGGGAAAGAAGAGGAAGAGCCACCAAGGCAGACAACGGTCAGAAAGAGGCTGGCGATTCCAGCTACTGACCTAGCAGGACTCCTGCTTATGTGCGATGATGCGGAAAGGAACACAGCCATTCAGAAGTTGGGTCTTGTTGAATGAGGATTCCCCAGGATCCTCAGATCCAATTTCTGCTGCTCAGCGTTTGTGTCAGAGGTACTCATTTCATTGCTAGGTTACATAAATCACTTCAGTGTGTTATCAAATACCTCTCCGTAAAACAAGTAACCTATGGTGTAGATAAACAATAATACTAATATCAAATGAAGAAAGTAAACATAGTAATAGTATCAGAAAGCAATCTGAGATATGGGAACAGAGACAATAGGTTTACATTTTCAATGAAGAACTAATTCTGTATTATTTCTCCCACACACCCACGTCCCCCCACGTGGCCTGACTTTTGGTATAGTGTCGGGAAGCCTTTGCTAGGCCTCCGTCCTCGCCTGCTCCTGGCCTGCCGTTCTGAGCCCAGCCTTTATCTCAGCAGGGCAGAGCTCAAGGCTCAAGCAGGAACTTGATTTGGAGACCCTCTTCTCGGGGCCTAGCACCCTCAGAAGGAAGCCTAAGTTCTGGGCGCTACCCAGCCCTTTTTTTTACCCGATCAGTCCTTTCTATGCTGGTTTCCAGCCTCGTGTCTTTCTCTTTCCTTTCCGCCATCCCTCCGCCACGCAAGGGCTGGCTAAAGCGGCTGACACCACACTTCCTGTGCCCAGGAGCCATCCTGGCCCTTCGGGTGCAAAAACCTCTTTAACGCTCACAGCACCTGTAGGAGACAAGAGGCACTGGTATATTTATGTTATGTACACTACGGTCCCAGACAAGTAACTTGTCCAGGAGGTGTGATCAAAATACACAGTGAATGTTTCAATTAAAAGAAGCGAATTGGAAGACGGCCATCTGTCCTTCTCAGATGGCTCCTCCTCAGTTTGCAGACCGTCATCCCACCCTCTGGCCACTCTCTGACGCAGTTGCACAAGTCCTCTTCCTTGAGTGGCTTCAGTGGTGCTACTCTGACTGCCTGGGTCATCTGAATGTGTTAAATATTTGCTTTTCTTGGTCACTTTGACTTTGGAAAGAACCAAAAGGCAAGTGGTGCCGGATCCAGTGACCAGGCAAATTAGGACTTTCCGCGACACCTTTCTGAGTTTGCCTGTCCCTTGGGTGACACTGGGGAGCAGCCTTTACTGTAATTTTGATCACACCTCTTGGAGATGCTCAGCTGCTTCAGACAGTGGCAAGAACCATGGATAAGTGTGGTCGCAGAATGGGGATGTTTTCAGAGGGCTAATGCCAGAGTGTCTGTCAGGGTAATTTGGAGTTCTTAGCTTTTCTTTTGTCATTGAAGCACAGGCTGTGGTGTTGGATCGGCCCTGCATGCTGGAGCAGCTGATTAACGGCAGAGATGGGGGTGCCTGCAGCGGAGCGGCCCACCCTCTGGTTCATCCTCTCCCCTGAGAAGTCTCCTGGTCTCTCAGCCTAGGCCACGCTCTGTCCCTATGACCGGGGCAGAGGAAAGACCTGTGCTCTCCTGGGCTCATGGTAGCTTGGGCCTCACCACACAAGTGGTGACCATCCCAGTCATTTCACCAATGCTCGTAGAACCCCTGAATCTTTGGGGTAGGAGGAGCCACACTGCGATTGACCCAATTCATGATGGAATAAGGTATTTCACTCAATGGAGACCCAAATCCAGACGTAAAGAATTGTTCAATTATCTCTCCACAAATTCTATGTTTTAAATTTCCCTTTTCTAATCCATTTTAATAATAATAATAGCTTTATGAAAATATTGAGATAAAACATTTAGGAGTCAAACAAATACACAGCAAAGTACATATATGATTCACTATGTCTATATCAAATTATGTTAACATATTCACAGTAAAAATTAAATGATAGAATATTCAATGTTCTTTTGAATAACTTTTGATTTGATTTGTGCCCCACAGTTACGTACAGTCCCAAATAACTTGATTAACTATGGCAAATCGAATCCTTTTTAGAAAATGAAGAGATCACCTCGAGCTCTGAAGAGTTTAGGATGGCACTAACAGAGGTTGCCGATCTTACTGGATTGCTCAGATCTGGACTGCACTGCCTGGAGAGACTGGCTTCCTTCCCCTGAGCAAGGAGCTCAGCTGCTGGTTTGTGGGAATGCCACAGCCACTGCACTGTGGGGACAGGGACCACTTTTAGCCTTGACCGGCATCGTGGTTAACAGTGCTCATACATAAAGAGAGCCAACTCCGCGGGGGAAGTCACCAGCTTTACACCTGGTTTACTGGAATCGCTTGCTACAGGTTTAACAAAACCATCTCGCTTCCAAGGTGGAATCTATTTAGTTCACTGTTTCCTGTACCAAAGAATTATCAGCACCTCTTTGGGATCCCGCACAGTTCCACACAGCTTGGAGCCCACAACAGAGGATGGGAGCCAAAGAGCAGCCTGGTGTCTTAGCGCAGGGAGACAGAGATGTACCTCTGGGCTCATGGGAATCAGGCAGCTCCTTCACAGCAGTCTTGCTGGGGACTCCAGGAGAAAGCGATGCTTTGCGGATATTTTCCTAGGACCACGGTGTAGGTGGACTTAGCCCCCTCCTACAGTTATAGAAATACTAAGATGAAGGTCAGTCTTTTGAATAATTCATTTTTAATCCCAAGGAGATAGTGGAATAACACAGCTCCCAGCCTCCTCGTCCTTCTCCGTCCTTGTATTTCTTCTTCATCAAAAGCTTAACGGTCTACTTCTCTTTCACGCTGTCTGTAGTACCTGGTGTTGACAGTAACAGGAGGAAAAAGATGAGAAAGAAGAAAGGTGGGATATTGGTAAATCCATGGGGCTTTGTAGCATGTACCTAAAATGGAATCAAGTTTCAAATAAGTTGTGAAAATAAAAGGAGCCCACCAGGAGAAGTCAAGAAGCAGGGGAGGCCAGAGCTATGCCTTCATCGTGCCTCCATCTGCACCCACAGCTGGGCCAGGGCAAAGCAAGAGCCACGGCAAGTGCAGAAGAGACCTAGCAGGTGCATCGGCGTGACCTGCTGACCCACAGCCCCATTTCAAGAAGCTCATTTTGCAAATCCCTCACTAGCGTCATGCCTTTGAAAGGCGCTAAAACGCTCCAGCTAGGGTGCAGAGGTCAAGGAGGGAGTCCAGGTGGGAAGCATGTGTCAAGGGCTTTTGATCATTTCTGATAAAGGAATGAGAACCGCTGGTGTGTCTGTTAATGCATAAAACTGTATGAAAGCATCCAAGGGTCTCATCTAAAAGTGTAGATCATGGTAATGAATTCAAATAATCAAATTTTGTATTTGAAATTCTTCCCTCTCTTACCAATATCCCACCTTTCTTCTTTCTCATTTTCAAAATATCAAGTGTATTCTAAGTCTTTTTCCAAGTGTTTTCCCCCTTGAACATTTCTTGACATGTGACTTTATTAATATTAGGACGACTTCAGAAAAATCTTTGCTGAGTACCTACCAGGTGCACAGCACTTTGCTGAGGCAGAATTAAGGGCTATTTATAGTGTGACATTGCATATAATACATTTTTCAAGTCAAAGATAGCTGTGCTGCTTGCCTGTGTTGTCAATAATGGAAGTTCATGACATTTGATTTGCGTCTGTGTGAGATGCAGTGTTATTCTGGTTTAATCGCTTCCATCTGCTCCTCTCATTTTTCATTGCTCCATTCCAGTTTCCAAATTCCACCCCACACCCTCCAGGGAACTTTTCTCAAGCACTGATTCTATTTATCTACGAATTGGGAGCGGGGCTCCTCTGCAGCCTTAGGGCAGTGTTTATTGGTTTTGGTCTGTAGGCGACTTGTTGATGTGTGTACCCCTGCTTGTCCACTTCTCCTAGTGTTTGGGTGTAGTGAATGTCTGGAAGTTGCAAAGACTTAACTCCTGCTCTAAACTTAGTGTTGAAACCTTGCTTTTCAAAGTAAAATTGGGAATCAACCCGTGAAGGAAGTTGCATAGGAAGAAATTCCCTCCATACCCTGTCACTGAGCAACTTTTGTCTGACTACAGAAAAGGACCACGTACATGTAACATTTCCTGGTTTGAAATGAACAAACGTGAATCCAATACTTTCTTTGCAGTTATTACAAGGGATTGAAAAATTACTCAAATATAAACATAATGTTATCACAAACATAACACGCATGAAGGTTTATGGGCATCCTGGCGACTTACTTGCATTATTTTTAACCTTTTCATTTTAAAACTAGCTATTACATTCAAGTGAATAAAAGCCAATGTAATTCTATCCTGACATTATATGTCATCCACTTTCACATTGGACCCTTGAAATAAGAACTAGAATGTGCAATTTTTTTTTTTTTTTTTTTTTTTGCTTATTGTGCTGGATGTGTTTATCTCCAGATAGTTACAGAACAGTGTAAGGTAACAAACATTTTAACTAGTACTCATCAAGTGTACGATACAAAATTAATCATAAATGATTTGTGGTTATTTTGAAGACGTGTTTTATATCTTGACACCAAAGTGATTTTACTTCCATATTAAAAAACCTCAGGTGGAAAGACATAGAGGTATCTTTCAGACTGATAGGGAAAGTGGCAGCAATCTGTGTTTACTCAGGCACTCCCCCACACTTACTGGTGACAGAGTGGGGTTAATACTGTTAGACTCACACTTTTGGGAAATTTGCTTTCATTCCTAAAAGAACTGAGAGATAAATTACAAGGAATCAAATCAGCTGGATTTGAATTGAGAACTTCCATGAAGGATGAGGATGAGCAAAGGACCCAGGGAGGACAAACCAGGAAATCTCGGCTTCAGATTTCCCTCCTGGGCTTCTCCAAATGCCGTTTTTAACTCTTAAGTGTCATTTAGCTATAGGATGGTGAGGGGCTTCCTCCCTGTTCCCACAGTCTGATAAACCGTCAGGTCATTGTGCCATGCCAGCTTACCAGCGTGTCACCTAGACAGCCCTTCTAGGTGAGAATTCCTAATTTGAAAAAAGTTTAAAAAACATAATTTCCACTTTACTGTGTTGTGGGTTTCGCTCCTTATTTTGTGATTCTGCCCTAGATCTTTAGCCAACTGAAGTGAGCCTCTTGTCAAGCCACCGGAGCTGCGGACTCCTGGCAGGTGTCCCTGTCACCCTTGCTCCGTGTGGGCTGGCACTATGAGTCACATGCATTCTGCTCACACTTACATCCTTATCATTTGCCTAACTGGATTTCATGCTCTTTGGTGGTAGGAAAATTGTCCTTTTATTCTCCAGGACAAGGCACCGTGCCTTGTACCTAGTTAGGCTTAAGTACTCGTTTATTAGAATAGGACTGTCAGACACTCCTTCATGTAGCACACACAAATCCATTCATTCACTTCTTCAGCACAGAACAGAGGCCTGCAGTGTGCTAAGCCTTGTCCAAGATGCTGGAGATACAAATGTACAAAGCATTAAATCTGCCAAATCTGATAGTGATCCTCTAATGGTATTCCTGGGTTTCAGATTCTACCTCCAGAAACAATGAATACATTATTTGAAAATAAAGGCTATGGTAGATTGTACCTACTTAATAAGCAATGAAATATAGATACCAAGATCATCCCATATCAATTTCATGCTTCCTCAGTTCCTGGAGTTCAGCCATGTTTAATTATTCAGCTGGATCCTCGATTAACCAGATATCTCTCACACCTTCATTTTTGAAAAGCAATTAAAATTTTCTCTAGAAAATGTAAATAATAATAATTTTCTTGAAGAATTTTTTCAATGCTACTAATATCCCATTAAGCAACTCCCTTCTTTTCCCTTCATTTGTGGCTTCAGGCATTGCTTTTGTGAATTTTAACTCATTTATCCACTGTAAGTTAGGAGGCCATTTGCCTTCAAAGTGAGCACAGAAAGAACAAGAGCCTGGTGTATCGAGGCTCAGTACAGCACTCACGACACCACTGTGCCCCGTCGGGGGCCGAAGGAGTTGGCAGGAAAACACCAGTTCTCCGGATTATTTCTACTTTTATGTTTTACCAGGGTTTGCATTTTCTCAGTTAAAACACAATTTTATTCCTCGGGACATATTTTTAATGATTTAGTTCTATTAAATTTCTGTTCCTCTTTCATGTTAGCATTAGTAAACCAAATTTGAAATTCTAGTAATTACAAATAGCCATTCTCACATTTTTTTTTCAAACTTGTGCTCTATAAATCATTAGCGAAATAGCAATTATTTTGATTATTTTTGGTAGAAGTTCTACTGTTCAGCTCCATGAAGCTGCTTTAGGGTAACATTCAGGCATGTGATGTTTTGGGTTAATTTTTTACTAGAACCACCAGAATACAATTTTCACAGTAAAATGTTAATGAGTCAGCATTTTGAAAAATACGCGTTTACCTATTTTACAATTATCTCTCATAATTACTGGAACTAACTGGCACTTTGAAGGCCAGTATAATTGTGTTTCATTACATGCTTCGTCTAAAACCAAGTTCTCGTTTTATTATAAAATCTAAGCAAAACTTGGTTTCTTTTAGAAGCAAACCAATGTGTCTTAAATTTTCCCATAATTCTTTCAGTATTCTTAGTTTTTATGTGGTTTTCTGAATACTTTTCTGTAATGAGTCTTTGGGAACTTTTTTTGTTATTGTGGCTGGGGTTTTTTGTTTTCGTTTTTGTTTTTTTCTGTGAGTTCCTCTTCATGGGATGAATTAACTAAAGGAAGCAGAAAGCCCGGAGCTGTGAAGGTGAGGGCCAGTGGAGGCCTGCTGCGGTGGTCTCCACATGGGAGCAGGAGGCCATGAGAGGTGCCCGGGCTCCTCCACAGCTACGTGCTCCAAAATGCTCACTCTTTCCACTGATGTATTCACATCTTTTGCCTTAACAAACATTTGTGAGGCCAACCTAATTGGGCTCAGAATCACAAACTTAAATTATTTCACCTCAAATAAAAGAGAGCAGTTATTATAGACTGGTTGTCTGTTACCTTATGAGTTTGACACACTGAGAACAACACAATGCTGAAGAAATAAGGCCAGGCCAGGCTTGGTGATGAACACAGTGTAATAAACCGTCTCACATTTCTTAGTGATGAAGCAGGCAGCTGTGTCATTGCACACGCATCACAAGGTGGCCTCGAACACATTAGGAGAGCTCTGGCCTCACTAGGAGATAGAGTCTTCCAGACGTCACTGACCGAGGTTCCTATGAAGCACACAATGTCTAAGCACCAGTAAATACACGGAGAAGGGTCTGATCAGCGTTGCGGAAGCCCTTGGGGTGCTGAGACACAAATGTGTGGTGCTGACACGAGGTCTGTGATGGAGAGAATACCACGTGCAGAGTCTGGAGCTAACTTTTATTAGAAGCCCAGCCTGTGCAAAAGTACTGGCAAAGCAATCAGGTACTATTGCTATCACACGCACCCAGAGGACCCTCAGAAGCCCCAGGCCGGAGCCATTGTGCAAGCTGTCTGGTTTTATGGAAAGCCAGTGGCCTTAGTTTCCACTCCCAGTTCTGCTGCCAGGAACCATAAGCCGTCAGTGAGTACTTCACCCCCTGACCACTCACCATCTGGGGTGACTCAGCTTTGATTTATACGAACAAATTTCCCTGCACATTTAATGTTGACACAGTGACACTGGCTTTGGCTAGTGACTCAGAAGACTCAGTAGTGGTAAGCTACTTAAAGACCTTCAAAATCACTTACCACAGGGCGGCCTGCGTTCTGCAGGCTGTGGCTGAAAGGGAGAGAGGGGAGAAGTGTTTGTAAACCAGCTGAGAACTAGGACTGGCTACTGAGGACATGTAGGTCCTCACTGGCTCTCATCTGCAGGGATCACTCTGACCAGAGCACTCCCTTGCCAGTATTCACCATTATTCAACTGAGTTTGCCAAAGTTTTCTAAGAGATAGAACTTCTATCTTTAGTATGTCAGTCCGAAATGTGATTTTCTCTATTTTAGTTGGATTTGGGAGTCTATTTTATCCTCTCTCCTTCTCTCTCTGTCTCTGTCTCTCTCTGTCTCTCTCTCACTCTCTAAAGCATCTGCAACCGTTACTTTTTAGAAATGCTTTTTCATTTCCAGTCGTCTTTGTGAGGCTTTTGTGCTCCTCAGTTACCACGATTTCCCTCCTTCTTGCTGCCACACCCCCAGGCAGTTCCTACTGAAGAATGACACCAAACAGCATGTCAAGGGCCTTTCAAAATTGCTGCCAGACTCGGCGACATTCTTGCAGCATATGGAGGACCAATGCCTGCAGAGCGGTGGAGCATTGCCTGGTGCTGGCCGGGGCAGGAAGCCCCAGGCTGCTGCAGGCTCTGGTTCACATTTGCAACATAAACAGGACTTGGGCCATTTTTTCACAAAGCACCTAGCAAAAGTTAACCAAAAATGTCTTTTTCAATCAATTGCTTCTCCCTGCCCCCACATGTCAACCTCTGCCCGTGGAAAAGAAATGTGAGGATAAAGCAAAGACCAAATTAAAGTTAAGCTTAACATGATCCCTCCTCATACAAACACTTCACTGTAATTTAAATGTGGCTCATGTTGTCTTGGATCATGAAGACAACGGCCTGTGGGGTCTATGTGCCTGCAATTCTCCTACATGAGGCAAAGCGCTCACAGCACATGAAACAAGGCTCGTTTCTCTCTTAATTGAGATAGTCTTTTAGTTTGTGGATGATTTGCATTTATTGAAAATATAGATTGCATACATAAATGTCTCAGTTGAACAATTTTCACAGCATTTAAAGGTTACCTTAGTATTAATCATAAGTTTACAACTATCTATTAATTAAGAGTTTGGTGCATAGATGGTAGTAGGTGATTTCCCGATGAAAGTAAGTTTGTTTTACTGAGTCTAAATTTCCTAAATCATACTGTTTTTACTTTTTGTGATGAAAAGAAAAGACTTAAAACAAATAGTCTTAGACTGCCACACAAGTGTCAAAAATGAGGTCTGGTAATTCGGGTTTACCACAAAGTAACCATTTGAAAAACCAGCTTGCCAGGGCACATGCTTACAACTGACTTTCTGGAAATATGCCTGGCATTTTTGTATATAAAGACATTTTGAGTATCAACAAGTTCCTTCAATAAGCCTCAAATTTTTGGCCAAGTCTTTCAAATTTGTAATGCCTCAGTTTTCACAATATGCATAAAAATGGGTATATTCTGTAGAGATCCATACAAGTGAAATAAGACCAGCACAAGCATTTAAAGAACAGTGACCTGTGGAGTCACCAGAAGTATGTCGACAATTTTATAAAAATTTTGCTGCTTGGTGTTGATACACTATTTCTCGAACTTATTTTGAAGGGCTATTAACTTCTGCGTGTTTCTAGGCCAATCAATACCGGACTCGTTCAAATGTTCACATCTCTCCCCTTCATGTCAGATCTTACCTCAAATACTCCTAAGGCAACCCTGGAACCTGTCCGCACAGGCCGGCCCTCACTCTCAACTGCTCATCAGACGGAATTCGCCTCACCCGTCTCCCACCCCAGCCTGCCCTTGGTTCGGTTTTGCTGCTCACTAACTTGTAACACAAAACAAGCGCTTTG
Organism: Hydrochoerus hydrochaeris; assembly: GCA_004027455.1. Lineage (NCBI taxonomy): Eukaryota > Metazoa > Chordata > Mammalia > Rodentia > Hydrochaeridae > Hydrochoerus > Hydrochoerus hydrochaeris. Next base: position 4,167 of record PVLA01012237.1, on the reverse strand, counting down.
CTTCCTGCTCTTAAGATGTCACTGCTCCTTAAGTGACTACTTCCTGTCCTCAAAACCTTGCATTATAAATAAATCACTGTAGCACAGAAAAATGAAAAATTTAGCAACATAATCTATGAAAGTATTAGGCATCTATGGATGTGAAAACTTGACCAGAGAAAAACGTGAAAGGAAAAAACTAAAATCCAAATATTCTGATGAAACGTATCCTAAGTAAAATGTTAATGATGGCGTAGAGCATAGTCAAGCCTTAACACCTCCTCAGAAGTATAATTTATTTAGGAAAGGAAAAATTAATGTTAGTATGCTATTAAAATAATTAATAATTAAAACATTTACTGTAAAAATTAAATAATTACATAAATACAATCATATAATCAAAAAAGCAATTCATTTTCATAGATATTTTAAAGGTTTGAAAATCTACTGAAATTTTTAAACGCTAAAAGTAAAATATTGAAATATTACCTATACCTACACCAGGACTCGAATCCACTCTTTTGACATAAAAAAGGAAAGCTATTTCCAGCTAACACCTCATAGATAGACAAAGTAAAGAAAAAGAGAGAAGATGAAGGGAACAGAGAGAAGCACTTAACTCAGGAATGAACCTGGTGCCCGTTACCAGTTCTTACTCTTGCAATGTAGCATATGACAATTGCAGTGCGTCATGTCAGTTCTTACAATTGAAATATGATAGAGGTGTATGATGCACAAACTACTGAGAAATGGAGCCATTGTAAAGGATAAGCACAACGTTCAGTCCGTGGAGACATACAGTTTTATAACAGTACAAGAAAACTCTCAGAATCTTGCAAAACAGGGTGAGACACATCGTACAACTTCATTCTGTTAGCCAAGGTCCCCCTTAGACATGCTGCAGTGAAAAATCTGGTCACAAAATTCAGCAGCAGCAACATTTTTCATTAAAGTAACAGAAGAAATAGGAGAAAAGGAAGAATTGATTAAGCTCAACAAGTATATGCATGTAATAGAAATCCATGTATTTATTTCTAAAATTATGAGCTTGTAGTTATTATTTTACGAATTCTTTTGCCCACAAATGTTATCCTTCCTTCAGCCAGAGCACACAAAATCCTGGATCTCAAATAAGTTCGCTATGAGGAACAAGCTTGATGGAATCCCATTTTATACTGCATCTCTAGCCTCAGTGCTGATTCCACACATATTTCTAGCTATCTGGTACTGACGCTCAAAATCTTGTAACTGTTGAGTGCTTAGGTCCCTGGGAACATGGTCTTCAGGTATGGATTGAAAAGTGAAGTCAAAGAGAGACAGGAAAAGCAAGCTTTGAAAAGCAGAGGAGAGTAGATTTTCTCTTGCAAGTAATGTGTAAGATAAGAGTTGTGCCAACCGTGCAAGAGCTTCACACACACACGCACGTGCACACACACACACACCCCACAAACAGCGACTTCCCCTGTTGCTTTCAGTGTGATGCAGGGGTTCAAAAGTCCTAGGACTGTCTATGCGGGTATACAGAGCTCTGCTGTCCTACGTCAACCCCAAGCCTGATGGAGAAGAGAGCAAAACTGTACATTCTACTTGTTTAGTGATTTTGTTACAAGAACAATTAGGATTCAGAAGTTGATTTTTGTCTTCAATAGCCAGTTCCTGTTTCTGTTGTGAGGTTAAAAGAAAAACATATCTTAAGTTTTATAAAAGCTCCATTTTGGGTAAGATATACTTTTGTAAGGCAAAGATTAATTCTAAATTTTTAAATTTAAATGTTGTATTGTTTAATCTTCTCAACATCTTTTTAAACCTTTATAGAACCTCTGATACTCTTTTGACATTGATAATGTTTGTTCTTAGTGTCTTTTCTCAATCTAAATTAGTCTTACCGCTTATTTAATGATTTCATTGGTCCCATCAAAGACAATTTATTCAATATATTGGAAAATGATTTCAATTTTATTTATGTCCACTCTAAATTTATCTGCTTGTTCTTTCTACTTTCTTTTAAGTTGAGAATTACATTCTGACTCATGGAAATGAATAAGATTATTGACTTTCAGCTTCTGTTTTTCTAACACATTCATTTAAAAAGACTATGTAACATCATACCTGCATGCTCACTATATTGACATGAACTATGTTTATTGATAACTCAGACAGTAACTTTTCATTTTTATTTCTTTATTGGTCAATGAATATTACATTTTTTTTTAATTGAGAGAGTCATCCGAGCTTTTCGTGCTGATAAGTATATTGTGGTTAGAAAGCAGAGCTTCTATTCAGTCTTTGCAGTACTTTAGCATGTGTTAATTAATGAGCCCAGCACGCTGCCAGCTTTGGGAGATGCCCTTGTACACCTTCCCGCACTGCAGATTTCCTGTGACCAAGCGTTCTGAACAAAGGTGAGCTGGGTCGGTATCATCTGTAATACTGTGAAAATCTATATTCTTACTTTTAACTGTTCTTTCAATCCATTACCAGGAGAAATTTGTTAAAGTTGTCTATTTGTCTTTTTCCTAGTTCTTTTTTTATTTAATTAACATTTCATTCATATATTTTGATAGCATTTAAGCATGTAATTTTAGAAAACAGCCAATTCCTTTGTACATGGAAATTTTAATCATTATTAAACATTCTACTTCGTAATAATTAATGCACCTTGACTTAAATTCTGTTTTTCTTGGAATTAGGGTATCTCTGCAAAGCACTCTACCTCTCTGTCTCTTTCCATTTCATAGTTTATAATGAAATTTTTGACCAATTCAATTTCAAACATTTTAATAATTATAAACAGGATAAAGCTATTTATATTTAATCCAGTCTGACACACTTTGTTAATATTTTTTTTAACTTTTTTTTATTTAAAGGGGGGGAAGCAAAACAGAAAAAAGGGTAGAAACAATACAGAATTTCAAAAAAAATTAACAGTAAGAAATCACTATTTGATACATTACATATTGTCTTCTTGGATATAGTTGTTCCAGTTACAAAATTAAAGCATACAAAGTGGACATTCAAACAGTGAGGCTGCAAACAGTTCTATTCACTAATCCAACAAAAACTTAGTAACATGGTTGTCAATCCTACACACTTAGGGTTACATACAATTATCTCTTTTAGAGCACTTTCTTTTTTCTTCCTCTTGCTTTTTTTTAAATTGTTTTATTTAAAGAAAAAATTTTGAAATGGAAGAAGGTAGAAAAAACATAAAATCTCAAAAACAAAACAAAACAAAACAAAACAAAAAAATAGTAACAAGTAATAATCACTAGTTGGTAATTACATACTTTCCTCTTAGATACAGTTGTTCAAGTTACAAAAGTAAAGTCCACAAAGTGGACATCCAAACAGTGAGACTGCAGTCAGCTTTGCTCATCCATCCAACTAAAACTTTAGCAACATGGTTATTAATTCCACACACTCAAACATACATGCAGTTATATCCTTTAGAATATTCTCTTTTCCTTTTTTTTCCCTTACAATAACTATAATGCATTCTCGTAAACTACTTAGAAGTTCTGCATATGTATAAGTCTCTACACATATACCCAGCCTTTCTATATTAGAGGGAGAAATAAATCAAAACAAGTCAGCAATACAAATTCCTAGAGAAACAGAAAATGAAAAGAACATACAAAAACACAACATTAGGTGATCTACAGTAGTCACTATGATGTCTCTAGTTATTTTCAATAAAATTGTCTATATCGTCAAATATAATATAAACATAGCATTGCTTTACATTATTAATAAAATCTAAACACTGGAGACATTATAGGACTTCAAAGGCAGTTAACAATCAAACCAGAATGGGTATCCTATTGAATCCTGTCATCTTCAGAGTAGTTGCCCCTACTCTCAGACTCGACACTCTCAAGCATACCAGATTCAAATAAAATCAGTCAAGATAAAACAGTGATACAATCGATCTTCTCTGTTTTATTTCTGCCATGCTATTTTTCTGTTGTTATTTGTTTATTTTTCTCCTCCATTCCACTGTCTGCCCCTTTCTTTGAGGCCTTTCTGCCATTATTCCTGGAACCCTGGTGGTTTTCTTCTCTCTCTCTAGAATGTCCTTCAGTATTCTTTGCAGGGTTGGATTGGTGGTCACAAACTCCCCCAGTTCCTCTTTGTTGTGGAAATATCTTGTCTCTCCATTAATTTTGAGAGACAGTTTTGCAGGGTACA
>PVLA01012236.1:0-46223 GCA_004027455.1 Hydrochoerus hydrochaeris | reverse complement strand
TTCCAAGCAATCCTGGAAACAGAAACAAGCTGGAAGACTTATACTATCTGATTTCAAACTCTATGCTAAAACTATCTATCATAGGGCATGGTGCCACATCTGTAATTCCAGCACTTGGGAGGCTGAGGCAGAAGGATCATTGTGAGTTTGAAGTCAGCCTGGGCTACATAGTACTACATGATGAGACTCTGTCTCAACCCTCTTCCCTAAAAGAACAAAAAACTACAAAAAAAAAACTACACTAAGAAGAATGTGTGCTGTTGACATAAGGATAAACATATAGACTACTGGAACTCAATATAGAACCCACAAATACACTCATATGTATATGATGAATGAAAGTCACTGAACTCAGTAGGAAAAGAAAATCCTTCCATCAAATAGTACTACAATAGATAAATATTCATACCAAGAAAATGAAGATTGCAAGATGGCCGACTGAGTGGCGGCACGATAAGAGAGCCTCTCTGAGGAAAAAAAAATAAAAACAACTCAGATGCTGGAATCTGGCAACATGGAGAAAGCCAGACAAAAGGAGAGGAATTCTCACAACCCAGGAAGAAACTGAGGAAAAAGAAAAAGAAAAAAAAAGAAAGAAAGAAGAAAAAGAAGCACAGACAGAGGGCTGGAGCTGGGCAAGCCCCAATAGCTGTACTGGCACTTCTTAAAGTCAGGTGACTCACAATTGAGCTGAGATCGCAGCCTTGCTGAGAGCGGGGAGGTGGGTGAGCTCCAGACCCTCAGCTGGAGGAGGTGCTGCAGCAGGGAGTGGAAATGGCAAAGTTGAGCTGCATGAATTTTGGTGAGTAATGGGAACTGGAATCCCCAAACCGGGAGGACTGGCTGGGCAACATTTTGGAGTTGGGCAGGGCCGGCTTGAATCAAAAACCAAGGCAGTGTCCGCTGATGACTCCTAATCCAAAGCAGATTGGTGGGATCTGCTCGGGCAGGGCCACGCCCCTGGTTGAAACCCAATAGCCAGGGATGAGGCTTTTCTGGGACAGGGGCATCCCCAGGGAACACATAAACTTGTTGAAGCATAAACTGGTTGACTGGCATAGGGGGAGGAGCCAGCTCTCAGGGTGCAACTTGTAGATTCGCTGCAGACTGGGGGGGCGGTACTTCCCTAGCAAGTGCGCTGTAGAAAAACTGTAAGCAATAGGAAAGGCCCAGAGACCTCCACCACCCACCTGTCTGAAGGGGGCTGAAAACATGACAAGACAGAGAAAGAGCAAAAGGTCCCCAACTGCGGAAACAGGGAAAGTGAGTCCAACAGAGGTAAATGCAGAGGAGGTTGAGAGCAGCAAACCTGTAATGTCAGAGACAGCCTCATCGGAAATAAAGAAATACATCCATAACCTCATTGTTGAATTTAAATCTAAAATTCTAACTCAGGTGAAGCAAGATATAAGAAGATTAATAAAAGAAGTCCTGGGTAATCCTCAAGTAGGCACAAATGAAAGAATGGAGGAACCCAGAGAAAGGAGAGAAGCCTTTGATGAAGAATATAAACAAAACCTAGAATATATGAAACAGATCCAAAGAGAATATCAGGAAATTAAAAACTCCATTGAAACCTGGCAAAACATTTTAACAGAAACTAAAGACAAACTTTCAAAACTTGAAGATAGCTTTGCAAAGTATGATCATGAAAGGAAGGATCTCTTAAAAATAACAAGGAACTAGGAAGCAACAATACAAAGGCTAGAAGATGACAAGAGGATTTATAACCTAAGAATAAAATATGTGAATGAAAATGCAGCAATAAATACAAATGAAATAAAAAGTCTATTCACAGAAATAATTAAGGAAAACTTCTCAAACATAGGTAACAGAAGTGAAGTTCAGATAAATGAGGCATATAGAACTCCAGCCAGCTACAACCCAAACAGATCTACACCCAGACATATAATAATCAGGATCCCAGAAATCCATCACAAGAACAGAATATTAAAAGTGGTAAGAGAAAAGAAACATTACCTATAAAGGAAAACTCATCAAAATCACAGCAGACTTCTCAATGCAAACCATCAAATCAAGAAGAGCTTGGAGTCAAATATTCCAAGCCTTGAAGGAAAATAACCTCCAACCCAGATTGATGTACCCTACAAAACTGTCTCTCAAAATTAATGGAGAGACAAGATATTTCCATGCCAATGAGGAACTGGGGGAGTTCGTGACCACCAATCCAACCCTGCAAAGAATACTGAAGGACATTCTAGAGAGAGAGAAGAAAATTACCAGGGTTCCAGGAATAATGGCAGAAAAGCCTCAAAGAAAGGGGCAGACAGTGGAATAAAGGAGAAAAGTAAGCAAATAACAACAGAAAAATAGCATGGCAGAGATAAGACATAGAAGATTGGTTATATCACTGTTTTATCTTGACTGATTTTATTTGAATCTGGTATGCTTGAGAGTGTCGAGTCTGAGAATAGGGGCAACTACTCTGAAGATGACAGGATTCAATAGGATACTCATTCTGGCTTGATTGTTAACTGCCTTTGAAGTCCTATAATGTCTCCAATGTTTAGATTTTATTATTAGTGTAAAGCAATGCTAAGTTTATATTATATTTGATGATATAGACAATTTTATTGAAAATAACAAGAGACATCATAGTGACTACCATAGATCATCTAGTATTGTGTTTTTGTATGTTCTTTTCATTTCGTGTTTCTCTAGGAATTTGTATTGCTGACTTGTTTTGATATGTTTCTCCCTCTAATACAGAAAGGCTAGGTATATGTGTAGAGACTTATACATGTGTAGAACTTCTAAGTAGTTTACGAGAATGGATTATAATTATTGTAAAGAAAAAAAAGGAAAAGAGAGTATTGTAAAGGATATAACTGCATGTATGTTTGAGAGTGTGGAATTAATAACCATGTTGCTAAAGTTTTAGCTGGATGGATGAGCAAAACTGACTGCAGTCTCACTGTTTGGATGTCCACTTTGTGGACTTTACTTTTGTAACTTGAACAACTGCATCTAAGAGGAAAATATGTAATTATCAACTAGTGATTTTTTTACTGGTTACTATTTTTTTCTGTTTGTTTTTGAGGTTTTGTATTGTTTCTACCCTCTTTCTGTTTCAAAATTTTCTTTTTAAATAAAATGATTTTTAAAAAAAAAGCAAGAGGAGGAAAAGAAAGTGCTCTAAAAGAGATAACTGTATGTATACTTAAGTGTGTAGGATTGATAACCATGTTACTAAGTTTTTGTTGGATGGTGAACAGAACTGTTTGCAGCCTCACTGTTTGAATGTCCACTTTGTATGCTTTAATTTTGCAACTGGAACAACTATATCCAAGAAGACAATATGTAATGTATCAAATAGTTATTTCTTACTGTTTATTTTTTTTTAAATTCTGTATTTTTTCTACCCTTTTTTCTGTTTTTCTCCCCCCTTAAATAAAATTTAAAAAAAAAGAAAATGAAATACCTCCTACCATATATGAAAGTTAATTAATGACATACTTAATACTATAAAACTTTTGTGGAAAAGAAAAGAAGATCTAGAAATAGACAAATTTTCTTAGATATGACATAAAAAGCAATAATCATAAAAGAAAAGTTAAAAGTTAAAAAGATAAATTTGGCTTCATCAAAATTAAAACTTCTCTCATCAAAAAAATCAGTAAGAAAATAATATAATAAATAATATATAAATAAATATATAATAATATAATAAATAAATATATAATAACATAATTCCATAGATTGGAAGGCCATATTCACAAGACATACATCTGACAAAGAACTTATATTCAAAATATACTAAGAATTCCTAAACTTAATAGACTATTAGAATAGACATTTCTCAAAGCAAGATATGTAAATGGCCAACACCATGTGAAAAATACTCAACATTGCAAAAGAAAAATTTAAACAACTATGAGATATCATTCAACACTAACTAGATTGGCTAAAATTTTTTAAATTTCAAATATTGGAGAAGGGCTGGGGATTTAGCTCAGCGGCATAAGCACCTGCCTTGCAAATGTGCAGTCATGAGTTCAATCCCTGGTACCAAAAAATAAAATAAAATAAAAAATAAATCAAATATTGGAGAAGTATGGAATAAATAGAACTCCCATCTGTGATTAGTGGAGAAATAAAATAAAACTACCACTTCAGCAATTTCTTGTATCAAACATAAATTTATTCTTTAGCATATAATTTCACTCCTAGATTTTTTTCTTTTTTTAAATTTTATTTAAAGAGAAAAAAATCAAAACAGAAAAAAAGGTAGAAACAATACAGAATTTCAAAAAGAAATAAACAATAAGAAATCACTAGTTGATAAATTACATATAGTTTCTTACATATAGTTATTCAAGTTACAAAATTAAAGCATAACAAAGTGGACATTCAAATAGTGAGGTTATAAACAGTTCTGTTCAATGATCCAACAAAAACTTAGCAACAAGGGGCTGAGGGTTTAGCTCAGTGGCATAAGTGCCAGTCTGGCAAACATAAGGTCATGAGTTCAATCCTTAGTACCAAAAAAAACCCAAAAAACTTAGCAACATGGTTATCAATCCTACACACTTAAATATACATGCAGTTATACCCTTTAGAGCACTTTCTTTCCCTCCTTTTGCTTTTTAAGTCCATTATCTGTTTAGTTATATCATGTTTCAGCTTGCTCAGTACTTTACTGATCTGTTTTGTTGTTGTTATTTACTTTATTATTATTATTTATTTATTTATTTTGAAGGTAGTAAAATACAGCAGAACAAGATGGAACAAAGCCAACTGAGACAGTGTGGTGAAACTGGTACAGCACTTCACAGCAGGTTACCGGGATAACAGTGATAGGTACAATAGTATATCTCATTTTCTTCACAATAGTTGTTCTTTCAATCAGGTACAGCAAAATCGAAGGAAATACCAAACTTATAAAAACAGAATATTGAATAGAGCAATACCATTAGTCAGAAAAGTGCAAAACAGTGAAAAAGAAATTTGCCTTTAAAGATACAGTAGGAAGATATCCCCCTTATTTGCTATATTGCATATAGTCAAACTTGCAAGAAATGCTCAAATCTCTGGCTCCCACTAGCTAACGAGGTGGGCGGGGGAGATGGGTGTTTGATTCTTAGCCCACTCACAGCCATTTACCAGAGTGGTGAGCTGGCTGCTTGTTTCCCCAGCACCCCAAGTTCCAACATGGCGCAGAGCTCAGGAAACTCTGATGGTTCTCGCCCTGGAGCAGTCACAGCTTGCTAGGCTCACAGCCACTTACCAGAGCAGTGAGCTGGCTACTTGTTTTCCCAGCCTCATTCCTAGGTATTTAACCAAAGGAAATTACACCATGTAGCTACAAAAAAGATGTATATGTTCATGGACAATTTTATTCACAACAATATAACACATCAAATCACCTAGAAGTTCTTCAACTATTGATTGTGTTAAAATGTGGCACTATGTTAGCTTTTCATGGTGGTGACCAAAATACCAGACATACATAAATAGCTTAAAAGAGGAAAGGCTTGTTTTAGTTCACACTTTCAGAGGTTTTGGCTCATGGTCAGCTGGCTCTGAGGTAAGAATATCATGACAGAAGTACATGGCAAAGAGAGCTGCTCACTTCATCACAGTCATATAGCATAGATAAGGAAAGAACCAAAAAGGAAAGGAAATGGACAGGGTACAAGAATATAAACTTCCAGGTTACATGCAATGCTCAAGACCTACCTACTTCATGCAATCAGGTTCCATCTTCTGACAGCATATTCAGCTATGAATTCATCCATGGATTGATACAATGATGAGGTTAAAATCCTCATGATCTAACCACCTTCCAAAAGCCTCATGAGCCTTCCATGTGCCTTTTGGGGGATATTTTCATCCAAACCATAACAAGCATATTCTTAAAATTAAATAATATTGTATAAGAAATGAACTATTGGTATATGCATCAACATGGAAAATTCTCACAAATGATACTAAGGAAAGCAAAACTAATCTAAAGTTAAAATAATCTGGAAAGTAGTTCTTTAGGGATCAGTAGAAGACATTGATGGAGAAAGCACACAATGAAATGTTCTATATCATGATAAAAATATGAGCTATAAATGTTTATCCACTTGTCAAAATTGTATAATTAACTTTTTATATCTTGACATATGCAAACTTTACCAGAAAAATAACTGTAAGCAAAATAATAATAAACACAATTGGCATGAGTGGGTAGAAAGAGATAAAACAAAATGGTAGAATATTAATAATTATTGGAAGTAAGTGATAGGTACATCAAGTTCATTATATGATTCTGTGTATTTTGTATATGTTTGAAATTTTTCATAATAATGCTTTTCCAAAAAATCAGCTGAATCTGCCACATTTCCTAGTTATGCATTGTGGTCCATCAGAAATTCATTTCCTCATGCCTAAAGATTATTTCAAACATCCTTCTCCTCTTCCCCTAACTTTACATCTGTTTTCATTCTCACAATGTGACCCAGTTTCCTATGTCACACACACAAAAAAAAATAGAGCCATCTTTCTCCTCTGTTTTCTGCTAGTTCCTTCCCTTCAACCTTGAACTACTCTCAAGTCTTTGTTATCCTAAAAACAAAATAAAAAAAACCCTTGGCTCCACATTTTCCTCTAATACTATGTTATCTCTCTCCTCTTTCGTAGATGAATTTCTTGAAAGAATTATGACACTAATTGTCTTAACATTCTGTTTCACTCATTCTTTGGCCGCTTCATTTAAATGCTTCTTAGTAGGATCACTGATGAACTCCATGTCACTCAAACAATGTTTTTCAGTCCTTATCATACTTGGACACTTGGTAGTATTTGACATCTCCTTATCAAATACCCTCTCAAAGTTTTTTTGTGATATCATATCCCTGCCCTCAGTCTCTGATAATCTTATTCTTTTCCATAACCTTACATGCTAGAGTTTCATAACCCAGTGTCTTAGATCTCTCTCAATGCACTCTGCCTCTCCTAGGTGATTTCATTTCCTCCTACACATGTGGGGAGGAATGTCAAATGGTGTCTCCAGCCCACACCTCCCTTCGGATTCCAGAACCCAGTTTTAACACTTTATAGTGCTTTTTGATGTGCCATGACATCTCAAATGTTCATATCCAAAGTTAAACTCTAGAATCTTCTAATCACAAATGCCTCCCTCCCTCTGAGATTTCTTGTATCAATATCTGTCTCTATTTTCTGTATAATCACTTAAGCCACAATTCTTGGCATTCTTGACTTTTACATTTCTCTCACTTCACACATCCAATTGACCACCAATTCTTTGGAGAGTCTACTTGTTAAATAGTCCTCAAATCTCCATTGTCTCTGCCTCATCTCAGGCTAAGCCACCATCTACTTTTAGATTCTAGTAGTAGCTTGCCTATTGATCTTTCTGCCTTCACTCACACACTCTTGCAAGCCCTTCTCCACACCAGCCAGAGAGGTCTTTTGAAATTTCTTTTCAATCATTTACCCCATATCTCCCCAGTATGATTAAAAACATGCAATGACTTCCAGCTGCCCTAGTGATAAGGTAAAAAATGCTTGCAATGGTCAGGGATGGTGGGACACACTTATGATCACAGCACTCAGGAAGCTGAGGAAAAAGGATGTCAAGCTTCAGGACATCCTGGGCTACATAGTGAGTTCAAGTCTAGCCTGCAGTACTTAGCAAGACTGTCTCATCAAAACACAGAAACAAACAAACAAAAAAAAAAACACAGAGAAACAAAAATTGCCTCTAAACACTGTGCTTCAGCTCTGCTTCTTATTTTTTACATTCTTATTTCATGACTTTCCCTTTTGTCTCTTTTCTAGCTACACCAAGATACCAAGACAAGTGAGTACTTCAAGAAGCAGACACTGAGATAGAGTTACAAAGGCAAAGGGTTTGCTAAGAGTGACACCTAAGAAAGGAAAACATGGGAAAGAGGCTTGGGCAGGAAGAGCCCTGAGTACTGCAGTACATATTTGCCAAAGTCTTTGCCAGTTTAATGGGAAGCTTTGACCAAAGATGACACATTGCAGGAGCCCCACATTGGACAGAAACAGCCAGCTCTCTGTACCACAGCCTTAGTCACAGGTTAGGGCAGACCAGCAGAGAGCACAGCCTCTTTCCTGGTGTTGACCTTATCCCTCATGGCGTGTAGCCATTTCAGCACATGTCACATGGAGTCATGGAACAAAAACCCTTACTGAAGCCTATAAGATTAGGGAACACTTCCTAAAGATGTGGCATTTAAACTGAAACCTATTGGATAGATCAAAGTTGTCCAGGAATGGTGAGAGTATTTCAGACCAGGGAACTGTATGTGGAAAGGCTCTAAGTAGCAAAGGTATCAAAGCCTTAAAGTAATGAAAAAATAAATAAATAAATTGCATGAATATAAGTTATTTAGTGTAACATTGGCTTCCAGCACACACCCATGAAATGAATCTTTTTCAAACTTAGTGTAGAGCTGGGTGTGGTGGCCCACACCTATAATCTCAGTATCTGGAAGGCTGAGGTGGGAGGATAGCAGAATGTTAGTAGCCAGTTTGGGCTATGCAGTGAGATTAACAACAGCACTGACTACATAGAAAGACCGTGTCTCAAAAACCAAACCAAACCAAACAAACAACTGAATGTATATAAGATTTTCTCAAAGTCCTCTAATTACAAACAAAATTCCTGCACCTGCCCAGAGATTCTGACTCAGTAGGCTTCATGCACCGCCCAATACTTGTGCTTTCATAATCACTTTCTCTTTGGAAACCCCAAAATAGGGCTCATGAAGTTATGAAACAGTAGCTATTATCATCTCTTGCCTTTCTAAAACATTATAAACTGCAAGTTTCTCTCAGAGTATTTCCTAGCCTCAAGTTTAAAATAAGCACTTAATAAATTTTAAAGGAACACACAAATGACAAAAATGGACATGGGGCCATGTAATATCTAAAATTATTTCATAGGCCATGGTGGCGCACACCTATAATCCCAGTATTCAGCAAGCTAAGGCAGGAGGATCACTGTGAGTTCAAGGCTAGAATGGGCTACATGTGAGTTTAAGATCAGCATGTACTAAATAGTGAGATCCTGTCTCAAAAAAAAAAATTCTTCCTAAACTATATATAAAATAAAGCAGTGACTTTATGTATAAGGTAGTGACTTTGAAACTCTTTTGACCATGTCCCACAATCACCTGGATATATTATCAAAACAATCTATAGATTCAATGCAACTCCCATCAAAATACCAGTGACATTCTTCAAAGAACTAGAAAGGACAATTCTGATATGGCATGGGCATAAAAACAGATAGGTGACCAAGAGAACAGAATAAAAGACACAGAAATGAACACACAATGACAGCTATCTAATTCTTTTTTTTTTTAACATGGAAGAATTTGGTTTAATGAAAATATATTTTTCCAGAAACTCATTTCACTCCCTGTTCCCCAAAGACTCATGCACATCCTTTATGCAAAAGACATTTAGTTTGTCTCCAAGAGTTGCCTAAGTCCCAAGAGTTTCATCATTGCTGAAAAGTTCAAGTCCCAAGTATTTCCCAAGATCTAAGGCAAACTCTTAGCTGTGAGCCTCTGTACAAATGAAAAGTTAAATACTTCTAACATTCAATGGTACAAGGTAGATATTACTATTCCAAAAAGTACAAACAAGAGGATACAGAGGAATGGTGCCAAAGCAAGTACAAAACCCAGGAAGGCAAACATTAAGCCCTGTAGTTCCACATGCAATATCTCAAGCAATCTGTGGCAAGTTGTGAGCTCCAAAGGGTTTGTGTGATTCCACCCCTATGGCAATTCTGGTAGTAGTAGCTCCCATGGCTTCTCTCGTGCGCCCAGTTTGCTCTCTTCTTGCCGATTCCCTCAAATGATCCACATTCCTGGATTCTCCAAACTTCTGTGGTTTGCACCTTTGGCTTCACCTTCACAGCTTTACACTTCTGAAATCTGGGTGGAAGCCTTTTTAACCTCAGAACTCTTGAATTCTGCATGCACTTAAAACTAGTGCCATGTTGTTAATGCCAATGTCTGCTACCAGTTGGAGAGATCACCAGGCTTCCCTCTCTCTTGGCTATAGGGGTCAAGTGCCTGAATCACTCAGCACTCTGAATCCAGTTCACAAAACAAATTCTCTAGGCCATCATCATTCTACAACCTGGTGCAAACACTGCCACCATTCTGGAACATGGTGCTCTGCGGCTTTGTCTTCAAAGCAAAGCCTTTCACTTTTGAAATTTTGAGACAGAAAAGGGTGAATACTTGCTGCTTCTTGTGATGCCTTCAGGCTATCTTTTCTATTCTGTTCCTTTTTGGCAATCAAGATCTCCTCAGCTCTATCTTTGCAGTCCACAGCTTTACTAGAGCTTCCTTTCTGGTCTAACTCACAACATTTTGAATCATCCTGCCAGGCTCTTTACTCTTCTCAACATAAATCTGGCTAAAAGCCTCCAACAATAGCCATTCCACCACCTCAACATTCAACTGCCTTGAAGTTTCTTCTGCCAGATTAATTAGTTTATCACCCTTAATGTGAATCTCAGGCAATCTCTGGACATGAGCAAAATGCAACCAAACTTTCTGCCAAGCCAAAATATGCATCCTATGAACTCCAACCAATTCAGTCCTTCTTCCCAGAAGAAACTTCCTGAGCCTAGTCTTTACTGGCAGAATTTTTATCAGTCTTCTTGTCTTCTGAGCTTTGACCAGAATCACCCATATAGAACAGCCTAAGATATTCCAGCCCTATTCTTTCAGGTGACATTTCTGGACTTTTGCAGAATCTTTCCACAAACCATTCCCAAAGGCTCTTGAACCACATAGCCAGATATAGTCATAGCAACCACAGAATTTTTCTGGAACCAAATCTGTGTTGGTTACTTTTCTCTCATTGCTGATGCCCAAAATTAAGGAAGGAAAGGTTTATTTAGCTCACAGTTTTTGGAGGTTTCAGTTCATAATCAGCTGGCTGCAAAAAACTCTTGTTGCCAGGCATGGTGGTGCACAACTGTAAGCCCAGCACTTGGGAGGCTGAGCAGGAGGATGGCTGCAAGTTTCAGGCAGCCTGGACTACATAGTGAAACCCTATCTCCAAAAACCAAAGCAAACAAACAAACAAACAAATTAAAAACACTGGTGGAATACCTGAATAAAGTGTGAAGTATTTTTATGTGCTATTTTGAGAGAAACCTGGGTGCTACGGGAGGCAGGAGACACAAGTTAAACAATGTAATTAGATAGCTTAAAACATGAAACTTCTGTAAACAGCCTAGAAGGCTCATTTTTATCAGCTCCCTCTAGAGTAAAAACTATTTACTACTTCAGTCAGATTTTAGTTTAAAGTATAGGCTCCAATAGTGTGATTTTCTTATAGAGCCTAAATACTTAACTCAAGGAGGTAGTCTCAGAGTGCTCAGCAGCTGTGAAATAAGCAGGACATAGCACTTAGGGGAGTAAAGAGCTCTGCTCCTCAGGCAGCAAAAGACACTTTGGCCAATATCCATACACAAAGTGAGAACTGAAACAACAAGCTTCAGAATACAAAATCAACACACAAAAATCAATAATGAGTGCTCCTGGACACCAATAATAAATCTACTGAAAGAAATTAAGCTCTGTTTTGAGGAAGAAGACAAGATGGCTGATCAGCGAGCCACAAAATACAAAGCCTCCCGGGAGAAACAACTCATTTGCCAGAATAAAACTTCCTGAAGAGACCCAGACAGAGGGAGATGGATCCTCATGACACAAGAAGAAATTAAAAAGCTCATCAAATACATCAGGACTACAACTGAAACAGCTAAAAATTACAGGACACAGCATTTTTGCAGTGACCCACCAAGTCTGCACCAGCTTGAATCCATGCCAGCAGGCAGAGCTGCCCAAACTCATTCCCGCCACCACTCACAGGAAGCACAACAGCACTGAAGTTGAGGGTTGGTGAGCCCAAGGGAGAGTGGAGCCAGTGAAGGGACCTTCATTAATCCACAGTCAGTGTTGGGAATGAGACCCCACCACCACCAGAAGGGCACAACCAAATGGGAGACATGTTGGAATCGGGCAGGAGGAGCCTGAACTGGGAACGACGGTAACTTCAGTTGGTTGCTCCCTCCCCAGAGCAGATTCGTGGGATTTGCTTGGACTGGGCCACGCCCCTGGCCGGGACCCAATGAGCCGTCCCAAATCGATTCCCTGCACCTACCATGCACTAACCAGGTGAAGGCACCTGAAGTTTGGCTGGCCCGGTGGGGAGGGGCAGGAATATATGCAGCCGCTGCTTACACCTCAGTGACAAGAGCAGGCAGGAGAGGGCGGAGTTCCCTCACCAGCATGCTTCGGAGGAAACATGGCCAACAGGGTAGGGGGCTGGGACCTGCACTGTAACCTGTGTGAAGGAAGCCATGACCATGACAGGATAGAGAAGCAGGAGGAGGCCCCAGCCCAGAACACTGAGAGCACTGATCCAGGAGAAAGAAAAACAAGGGAGACTGAGGGTGGCAAACACTCAACATCAGACATAGCTTCAATGGACATTAAGAGATATTTTGGGACCTTGTAGATGAGCTCAAAAGTGAGATATTAAATCAGGTAAAGCAGGATATTAGTAGAGTAATAAAAGAAATGCTCTCAGGAAGCATCTCTCAGGATGATACAGGTGGAAGAAGGGAGGAACACACAAAAAAGGAGAGAAACATTTGATAAAGAATATAAAGAAAATATAGAATACAGGAAGCAGATTGAAAGAGACTACCAAGAAATTAAAAACTCCATGGAAAGCTGGCAAAACTGCTTAAAAGAAACTAAGGATAAACTATCAAAACTTCAGACAAGTTTGCAATGTGTGATCATGAAAGGAAAGATCTCTTAAAAATAACAAGGAAACAGGCAGTAACAATACAAAGGCTAGAAGATGACAAGAGAATCTACAATTTAAGAATAAGAAATGTGAATGAAGAAGCAGGAATACATACAGGCGAATTACAAAGGCTATTCACGGAAATAATTAAGGAAAACTTCCCAAGCATGGGAAAAGAAAATGACATTTGGTTATGTGAGGCATACAGAACTCCAGCCACCTACAACCAAAACAGATCTACACCCAGACATATAATAATCAAGATGCCAGAAATTCAATATAAAAACAGAATATTAAAAGCCGTCAGAGAAAAGAAACAGATTACCTATAAAGGTAAGCCCATCAGAATCACGGCTGACTTCTCCACACAGACCATCAGATCAAGAAGAGCTTGGAGGGAAGTATTCCAAGTCCTGAAAGAAAATAACCTCCAGCCCAGACTGATGTACCCTGCAAAATTGTCATTAGAAATTAATGGAGAAACAAGATGCTTCCATGACAAAGAGGAACTGGGGGAATTTGTGAACACCAATCCAATCCTACAGAGAATACTGAAGGACATTCTAGAGAGAGATAAAAAAAATACCAGGATTTTAGGAACAGTGGCAGAAAGGCTTCAATGAGTGGGGCAGGCAGTAAAATGAAGGAGAAAACTAGACAAAGGCAGAAAAATAGCATAGCAGAAAGGAGGCAGAGAAGGATAACTAGAAACTCTAACATAGGTGGTCTTGATACACTATATTGTTAATAGTGCACCAGGACTTAAAACCCACATTACTCACACTATTCTGCTTAGATGTATTATATTCTGTTCCAGTCATTCTACCTGTACTAGATTTGAGGGCACAGACAGTAATCCTGAAAATAACAGGATATAGTATGGTAATCATCCTTAATTTCCTATTAACTTAATCTAAACCTCTTTAAAACCTACACTGTTTTACCATGACTGATCATAATCAAATCTGGTTTGTTGGATGGCTGTTTTGTATTGATAGATTTTATTCAAAGCTTTTATGATTGATAATTTCAAATCTGAGAGTATAGGTAACTGCACTTAAGATGACAAGATTCACTAGAATATCTGCTGTGGTTTGATTATTACCTGACTTTGAAGTTTTATACTGTCTACAATGTTTTATTTTACTAATATTGTTATTTACTGCTACACTCAATTATACTGCTATATTCAATTATGCCTGATGATATAGACATTCTATTGAAGTTAATAGAAACAACACAGTAATCATTG
This sequence comes from Hydrochoerus hydrochaeris, assembly GCA_004027455.1. Lineage (NCBI taxonomy): Eukaryota > Metazoa > Chordata > Mammalia > Rodentia > Hydrochaeridae > Hydrochoerus > Hydrochoerus hydrochaeris. Next base: position 32,122 of record PVLA01012236.1, on the reverse strand, counting down.
TAGATCACCTTGTACTGTGGTTTTATATAACTTTTTTGTTTCATGTTTTTATAGGAATTTGTTTTGTTTTGTCTTGCTAAGTTTTGTTTTTCCCTCTAATACAGAAAGGATAGAAATACATGTAGAGATTTATGCATGCATTTGACTATCTACTTTGTATGCTTTAATTTTGTTTGACTATCTACTTTGTATGCTTTAATTTTGTAACTTGAACAACTATTTCTAAGAGGACAATATGTAATTTATTAACTAGTGATTTCTTATTGTTTATCTTTCTTTGGAATTCTGTATTACCTCTACCCTTTACATGCTTTTGTTTCTCTTTAAATAAATTTTTAAAAATTTAAGAAAATAATTCCATTCACAACAGCTTCAGGGAAATTTAAATACTCAGGAATTAACCTAATAAAGGAAGTGAAAGACCTCTACAATTAAAACCATAGTGCCCTATAAAACAAAAGGATATCAAAAAGGGCAACTGAAATGAAAAGCTAGTCCCTGTTCCTGGATAGGCAGAATCAATATTGTCAAAATAGCCGTATTTCCAAAGCTAATATTTAATGCAATTCCAGTCAAAATACCATCAGCATTCTTCACACAACTTGAGAAAACAGTTCTAAAATGCATATGAAACCAGAAGAGACCCAAAATAGCAAAAATCAGTCCTGAACATAAAAAGCAAAGAAGGAAGCATCACAATTCCAGATTTTGAGTTAAGTGACAAAGCTACAGTCATAAAAACATCACAACATTGGCACAAAAACAGAAATGTTGATCAGTGGAACAGAAATGAGGAGGCAGAAACAACTTTAGGCATATTTAGCAATCTGATGTTTGATAAAGGAGTCAAACCACACTGGAGGAAAGATGGCCTGTTTTACAATAGTGCTGGGAAAACTGGCTACACATAAGCAGAACATTGAATCTAGGTCCATGTCTTTCTCTATGTACTAAAATAAAATCAAAATGAATCCAAGACCTAAATATTAAAAGAACCCAATCCTCTAGACAATAAAATCAGTAAAACTCTTGAAGACATAGGCATAGGTAGGACTTTTTTGTTTTTTGAGACAGGGTTTCACTATGCAGTTCATGATGGTCTTGAACTCACTTTGTAGCTCAGGTTTGGCTCAAACTCACAAGGATCCTTCTGGCTCAGCCTCCAGAATGCTAAGATTACAGGTGTGCACCACCATGCTTGGCAGGTAGGACTTTTTGAACAGAACTTCAATTGCACTAGACATAATACCAGGAATTGACAGATGGGATCATATAAAATGAAAAATGTTTCTGCACAGCAAGGGAAACAATCAACATAATGAAGAGACAACTACAGAATGGGAAACATTTTTTGCTACCTATTCCTCAGAGGACTAATGTCTAGAATATATAAAGAACTAAAAAATTAGATCCCCCAAAATAAACAACCCAATCAATAAGTCAGCAACTAAAATGAGTAGACACTTCTTAGAAGTACAGTCAATAAATATCTGATGAAGTGTTCAACATATCTGACCTTTAGAGAGGCTCAAATTACAATGACACTGAGATTCCATCTTACACCAGAAGGAATAGTCATCATCAAGAAATGAAATAGTCACCAGTCATTCGAGAAATGCAAATTAAAACAACACTGAGATTCCACCTCACCCTGGAAAGAATGGCTACTATCAAGAAATCAACCAATAACAAATGCTGGAGGAGCTGTAGAGAAAAAGGAACTCTTCTCCACTGTTGGTGAGGGTGTAGACTGGTAAGAGCACTCTGGAAATCAGTGTGGAGATTCCTAAAAAAAAAAACCTAGAATTGGAGGTCCCATTTAACCCAGCTATTCCCCTTCTGGGTATTATCCCAAAAGAATTAAAAACATCACATCACAGCTATATATGTGCACCCATGTTAATAGCCATACAATTTGTAATGGCTATATATTAGAAACAACCTAAATGTCCATCAACCAAAGAATGGATAAAAAAGATGTGGTCTTTTCATGCAAAGGAGTACTACTCAGCCATAAAGAAGGATACACTTGAGACATTTATAGATAAATGGATGCAATTAGAGACCATACTCATAAGTGAAATAAATCATATTTACATGCATAATGCATAAAAATCATATTGTCTACCTAGTGTGAGAAGCTGAAAGAAATAATATATGTGTGTGAATGTGTGTGTATATATATGATAGTTAATATATATATGATAATTAAGATATATTTATATGTATGATAGTTATAGGTAAATGGATGCAATTAGAGACCACATTCTAATAATGCACATGATGTACCTTAATTCTTTTTTACCAACTCCCCATCTTTTGTCCCTTTCTCTATCAGTCAGTGCTTACTAGAGGAACAGACGTAAGGTAGGATACACAAATATGTAGAATTTACAAGACTGGCTTACAGTGGCTACCCACAGTCAGGTATGGAAGAGTGTGAAAAGGCTGTCTGCACACTGGAGATCTGAAGGATTCAGATGAAGCTCACAGTAGTGTCCCTTGTAAGTCTGTATCAGGAGCTTGAACAGTCGGCAATGAAAACTGAAGGGACCGCACCTGAAGGCTGAAGATGACATCCAAGGTGAAGGAAAAGCCTGGAGCTCCAACAAAGAAACAGAAGCATCAGCCTCCCTTTTTTTATTTCCCTTTTATTCTATTCTGGCAACAATCCTTCCTAGGATGGGTCTTCCATAACTGTGCTGAATCAATTTAGTTGGGTATTTCTTATTCAAGTTGACACAGTCAGTGAACTATCACAACTTCCCTTTTGCAAAAGATCTATCTCCCTATTATCTGTCTTTTGTTTTGCGCTCTCTCTCTCTCTCTCTCTCTCTCTATCTCTCTGTCTCTCTGTCTCTGTCTCTCTGCCTCTCTCTGTCTCCATTTCTTTCTGTCTCTCTGTCTCTCTCTATATATATATACCCTTCTCTTCAGAAGAGAGAGGATCTCTTTAGGACTTCTCCAGAACTCAGAGACAGCGTTTCTCAGAATCCCAAACAATCAGACTCTGGTTGGGTTACCTGCCCATCACTGAATCAACTACGTCATCCAGGGAGATAAAGCTCAGACTGACCAGGACCCCTTCCATGCCAAAAAAGAAATACAGCTTCCTCCACAGCCAGCCCTAGATGCTTAAGAGAAAGGGAAGCTGTCGCTCAGCAGCATGAACAGCATCTGCTGGTTAAGAGCAGCAAAACTGATTAGCTTAATGCATTGTAATCAGGCCTTGGGTGTAGTTCTACATTCTGCTTTTTAAATGTAGTCTTTTACAGAATATGATTTCAATATGGGAATTTCAGTGCTGTTACATTGGTCACTTTTGTGATTCTGTCATCATTTAAACTTGAATGTAAAATATTGCTGACACAAATAAAAAAAATCTAATAACACTTTCAGATAATACAAGCAAGAACAATAGATCATCCAGAGAAGCTGGTATATTATAATGATCATGACACATCTTTGGTATGATCAAGAGTTTAAAACCAACCACCAGGTGTGGTGGCAAACGCCTGTAATCACAGCACACAGAAGGCCAAGGCAGGAAGATTATGGCAAAGTTCAAGGCCAGCCTGGGCTACATAGTGTATTCAAGTCCAACTCAAACTATATAGTGAAATCCTGTCTTTTTTAAAAAAGGAAAAGATTAAAGGCAAGAATTTAAGTAAAAATTTATTCATTGATTTATTTACTAAATATTTAGTGATTCAGTGAATACTCATGTGTGCCAGCAGAAGGGCTATATATTGTAGTACAGGTTTTGTCAGCATTTTCCAAATCTCATTCTGGGTTTCATAATCTAATTTTCTATATATTTTCCTTTTATGTAGCAAAATCCAGTAACAACCTCAAGCTTTATATTTCTGACATAGGACAATTGCTATATGACCAGTTGAAAAAACAAGTACTATGGAAGCCATGTGTATTTTTTCCTTATTTCCTAGGTAGATAGATAGATAAAAGATCCCTTTTTACACTTTCCTCATTCTCCTCTATTTAATATAAGGTATGTTAATATTGATTAACCTACAATTCAGTATATTAGTTTTACAAGACACAAAAGTGGAATTGTATCTAAGACAAAAAAGAAATGGACACCCCTAGAGGAGAGTAAAGTGAGATTCTGTGTCTTCTCTTTGGGGAGAGAATGAGGATATCTTTCTTATGAGGGATACTCACGTCATGCTAGAATGAAGTATAATGTTATTATTTCTGTTTGAAAGTTAGTTGTGGGTAAAAGGCTGTGTATTTATATTGAATCGGTACTATGTGCACCATACTATATTACTATCTACTGCACATTATGAATACCTTCTATTGTATTTTATGCATCACATAAAGATATGCCAGGAGCTACATTTTTAGATCCCCTTCTCTGTTGGTTGTAGTTTACCAAAAAGATCCACTTGTGTGAGATCCACAGAGCAGGAGAGGCCATTCCTCCTTACAGATAATCACCTCAGCTCTGCGGCAGGCAGTCCCAGGAAGCTCTTGAGAAGCACCTGCACCCACTTCACCACAGCAGACTCCTAAGACAGTTGGCAGGAGCTCCTCTAGTTCTTACCAGCAAGCGCTTGAGAACCACTCATTATTAGTGTTTCAGGGTGAGATCTTAGGTGACATTTTGCTGACCTTTGATGGTGGCTTCTCCAACCCTTATTCTCCTGATCTTCTAATTCTTGTTAAGCCCCTGCTTCATGAATTAAATCTTTCATATCTGGAAAACAAAGAATTGTTTCTGTTTTCTGATACAGAAACTTTCAACTGTAAATGATTGTATCCATTTGTTAAGCTATAGGCCATTTGGGTTTCCTCTTTTATGAATTAGTAATTGTTTAGTATTTAACCATTTAAAAATTTTTTTATTTAAAGAGAAACAAAAGCATGTAAAGGGTAGAGATAATACAGAATTTCAAAAAAAGATAAACAGAAATCACAAGTTGATAAATTGCACATTGTCCTCTTAGAAATAGTTGTTCAAGTTACAAAACTAAAGCATACAAAGTAGATAGTCAAACAGTGAGACTGCAAACAGCTACGTATGCATGAGTCTCTACATGTATTTCTATCCTTTCTGTATTAGAGAGAAAAACAAAACATAGCAAGACAAAACAAAACAAATTCCTATAAAAACATGAAACCAAAGAGTCATATAAAACCACAGTACAAGGTGATCTACAATGATTACTATGTTGTTTCTTATTATCTTCAATAGAATTGTCTATATCATCAGGCATAATTGAATATAGCAGTACATAACAATATTAGTAAAAATAAATCATTGTAGACAGTATAAAACTTCAAAGGCAGGTAATAATCAAACCAGAGTGGATATTCTAGTGGATCTTGTCATCTTAAGTGCAGTTGCCTATACTCTCAGACTTGATACTATCAACCACAACAGTTTTGAATAAAATCTATCAATACAAAACAGCGATCCAACAAACCAGATTCGATTACAATCAGTCATGGTAAAACAGTGTAGGTTTTTACAGAGCTTTAGATTAAGTTAATAGGAAATTAAAGATGATTATCATACTATATCCTGTTATTTTCAGGATTACTGTCTGTGCCCTCAAAATCTAGTACAGGTAGAATGACTGGAACAGAATATAATACGTCTAAGCAGAGTAGTGTGAGTAATGTGAGTTTTAAATCCTGGTGCACTATTAACAATATAGTGTATAAAGGCCATCTATGTTAGAGATTCTAGCCATCTTTCTCTGCCTCATTATTTAACCATTTTTGATGTAATTTTTAATTTTAGTTTTTACTGGATTAGGCTGCATAATGGAGCTTTTAAGCCAAATATTAATCTATGCGTTGGTGTGGAGCTATTTTGTAGACGTGGCTAGTATCTACAACTGGTTGACTATTTTGTTTACTTGTTTATTTGTTGATTAGAGCTTAGACCCAGGGCTTTTACACTAGATATCCCTATCCCCAACCTTTTTTATTTTTATTTTTGTATTTTATTTTATTTTTATTTGTTTTATTTTATTTTGAGAGAGGTTCTCACTAAATCACTAATTTGCCCAGGCTTTTGTGATTCTTTTGCCTCAGCTTCCCTCTGTCCTGGCATTCCAGGAATGCATCACCATGTCTGGCTTAGTCAAGAGACTTTAAGTTAGGGATATTACCTTTAATAAATTGAAAAGCTATAAGCTCAAAACCTAGGACAACCCAGAAAACAAGAAATTGTCCTAGTATTATCTATCTATGTATCCACTCATCTATCTATCTATCTACCTATTTTCTTTCTGTGTTTCTGTGTTTCTGGACAATAAGTGACTGGTACAGATTTTGGTATCAGGAAGTGGACACTGGTGTAACAAATACCTAAAATTATGGAATTAGCTTTGAAAGTGGGCAATTAATGAAAGATGGAAGAATACTGAAGCACATGATAGAAAAATCTTGGAATTCCATAGTGGATATTTTTGTAAATAAGGACACTAAGATATTTTTGATGGTCTCAGATAGAAATGAATAACATGTGATTGGACACTGAAGGACAGCTTATCACATTATAACATGACAAAGAACTTAGCTGAACTATGTAATATTGTTAGGCATAAACCAGAAATTGTAAACATTGAAGTTGGATATTTAGCTCAAGAAATTTCTAAGAAAAATGTGGAAGATGTGGTCTAGTTTATCCTTGCTGCTTTAAGTGTAAGAAGAAAAATTCATTGAGGAAGGAATTGTTAAGCAAAAAGGAGCAACACTCCATGATTTGAAAATCTGTCAACCAAGTCAAAGAATATACTCTGGTGGAGCTAGACAAACTTTTGGTGAAAAGATTAGATATGTGACTTATGGATCTGATCAACCATCTCTGTAGAATCCTAGAATACAGATGATGTTACACAGGAAAGATCTATAAAGAACCACTTGGATAAATGTGCACTCCCAATGACAGCCACAAAGATCAACAAGGTTTCTGAGCATATTAATATCAGCAGAAACACTGACAGCTTGAAAGGAATAGAGCCAGAATGAAAGGAGAAAAGACTGTCAGAAACAGGGGAAAATGAGATTACTCAGATACACATTTGTGGAATTATTCAATAGAAAGGAAGAATAACTCTGAGGGCAGAACAAGAGACACAGAGGTACTAACCAAAAGACATTTTTGGGCACAGAGGGTTAATCAAGCAACAGAAAATTAGCCTCAGACCTTGAGACCTAGTGGAATTTGTCCTACTAGGTGTCAAATTTAACTTGAGAATAATGACTCCTTTATTCCTTCTATTTTTTCCCTATCAGAGTGGGAAGATCTATCTTGTGTGTCCCAACATTACAGTTGGAGGCAGACAACTTGTTTTGTGTTTTACAGTCTACAAATGGAGAAGAATGCTGCTTTAATATGGGTCAAACAAAGAGTTTCATCTATATCTGATTTAGATAATGAAATTGATGAGAGCTAATGCTGGAATGAGTTAAGACTCTTGGGAACTTTGAGATGTGATGAATTTATTTTGCACATGAAATGTACATAAATTGAAGGGTCATAAAGCAAACTATAAGGGGTTGAACAGTATCTCTAAAAAATCCAGGTTCACTGAAACCTCAGAATGTGGCCTTATTTGGAAATAAGCTCAGTGCAGATGGAATCAAGTTAAGATGAAGTCTTCCTAAATCAGAGAGGGTTCAAAGTTTTATTGACATACTTCTAAGAAGCCCATGTGAATACTAAAGAAAGAAAGTCATGCATACACAGGTGGAAATTGGAGTAATGCAACTATAAGCCAAAAAACACCTACAATACATGGCAAGCAGCAGCTAGTAGAAGAGACTGTCTGTTCCTTAGAGCGCTGATGATTTGTTGTTGTTTGTTTTCTTCTAGACAGGGTCTTGCTATGTAGCTTAGGCTGGTCTTGAACTCAAGGTGATTCTCCTGTCTCAGCTTCCTGAGTGCTGGAATGTGCCATCATGCTTAGCTTTGCTGACATCATGATTTTGGATTTCAAAACACCAGAACTGTTATAGAATAAGTTTCCACCATTTCAAGCCATCATTTTTTAGCAATTTGTTATAGGAGGCCAAGGAAAACTAATATAGGCACATTTGTGTGTAGATGAGAATTTCTTAATTGTGTTCTAAATCCATATCTTTTGTTGAACATCTGGGTCACAGATAATTTCTCCTGATCTGTTGCTTAACTTTTCACTTTGTCTATAATGCCATTGCAATGTAAGTAACATTTTCTTTTCTTTTCTCTTTTTGTACTGGGGATTGAACTCACTACTTTGTGTTTGCCAAGCAGGCACTTAGGCTGCTGAGATAAATCCCCAACCCTATAGCATTTTCTTCAAAAAAAAAAAATGTTTTTAACTGATATATAAAAACATAAAAATTATACCTATTCATGAAATACTACATTTTGTCATTTTTATTTCAAAGAGAATAAATCAAACAAAATGAAACAGAATAAAGTTAATCAGAACAGAACAATGAAAGCTATACAGAACTTTAAAACAAGATAATAGGAAATAACAATGGCTACCATAATGTCTCTTGTTTTCTTCAAAATAGCTGTCCATATTATCAGATATAATAAAATCAAACAAAACTAAACAGAACAAAACCAATCAAAATAGAACATTGAATATAACAAAACAATAAAACGGAACAAAACAAAACAGCGAGAACAATATTGGATTTCAAAAACCAGAAGAAAAGAAATTCCCCACATTTGTTATATTGCATATTGTTATTCTCTTAATAGATGCTCAGACTACTGGCCTTAGGCCTGCAAAGTCAATAAAACAATAGAAGCATTAAGTTGTTTTGGTACCTCAGATACTATCAACTCAGCCTGTCCTCTGAATCAGTCAGTTGCTTACTGCAGAGATTCTTGTCTCCCAGCCTGTATGTCAGTTGGCTCATGAGAAGGGTGAATTGGCTTTTATTTTTCTTGTTACTCCTTCCAGGCCCAGCATGGCTTCCACCAACTCTCAGGAAGGGCAGATTTAGCTTGGGGCTTGCACCAGGTCACAGGAAGGTAAATTGGCTTCTTGTTCTTCTTGTTACTCCTCCTGCGCCCAGCATGGTCTCTGCTAACTCATGGGAAGGGCAGATTCGGCTTATTCTTCTCCTGGGACCCACATGGCTTGCTCCAGGTCATGAGAAATGCAAATTGGCTCATGAAGTACTATGCTATGTTTCCAAAAATGTATATTTTATGAAACATTTAAGGCACATTAATCATATTTATCTATTCAAACGTTTACTACTTCTGTATGGTAATAACTTTCAAAACCCTTTCTTCTAGCTTTCTGAAATATGCAATACATGATTATCTGTAGTCACTCCACTATTCCATGGCATACTGGAGCCTCTTGCTCCTATCTGACTGTAACTCAGATTTCATGGATCAATGCTCTCCATCCCTGCCCTCCTCTCCTCCCTGGCCTCTGGTCACCAGAACCTTACTCTCAACCTCTATGAGATCAGCATTGTTAGAGTCCACATACAAGGGAGAGACCATGCAGTCCTTGTCCTTCTGTACCTCACCAAACACAACAATTTCTAGTTCCACCTATGTGGGCACAAATGACAGGATTTCATTCTCTTTACAGCTGAACAGTATTCCATTGTGTGTACAGATCACAGTGTCTTTGTCCATCTGTCAGCTAGTATACACGTGGTTGTTTCCATTTCTCTTTCTTTTCTTTTTCTTTTTTGTACTGAGACTCAAACTCAGGACCTCTTGCTGTGCTGCTGATCTATAACCCCAGCCCTCCATTTCTCCATTTCTTAGCTGTTGTAAATAGTGCTGGAGTAAACAAGGGAGTTCATTTGTCTCTGATTTCATTCCCTTTGGATATATACCCAGCAGTAGTGTTGCTGAATCATATGGTAGCTCTATTTTTAATTTTTTGAGATTCTCCATAATGGCTGTACTAATTTCCATTTCCACAAATAGTATGCAAATTTTCCTTTTTCTCCACATCCTCACCAGTACTTGTTATCCTTAGTTCTTTTATAGTAGCCATTCTTACTCTGGTGTGGTCATTGATATCTTATGGAGGGAAGTGGTTTTGATTTGCATTTCCATGGTGGTTAGTGATGTTGACCATTTTTTCATGTACTTGCTGGCTATTTGTATGTCCCTTTTTTGGGAAATATCTATTTACTGCCTATTTAACATCAGGTTATTTGGATTTTGTTTTATGGAGATTTTTGTTTTGTTTTGTTTTTTGGGTTTGGAGAGGTTGTTTTTGAGAGGGGATTGCTACGATGCATATATAATTTTAATGCAAAATATGTAACTTTTCCATGTTTTGTGTTTCTTGTGTCCTATTTCAGAAACTCTTCTTACCTTGAGCTGGATGTGGTTGCACATACCTGTAATCCCAGTACTGTAATCCTGTAATCCCTGGGAGGCTAAAGTAGGAAGGTTGCAAATTTAAGCTCAGTTTGACCAAAGAAAGAATTCTATCTCAAGATAGAAAAAAAATTTTTTTTTTCCTGGTACTGGGGATCAGACTCATGACCTTGTGCTTACCAGGGAAGCCCTTAAGCCACTGAGCTAAATCCCCAACCCTCAAGGTAGAAAATTTTTAAACAAGGTGTAATACAGCTCAATGTAATAGCCCTGGTTTCAATCCCTGGTACTACAAAAAACAAAAAAACAAAAAACCTTACCCTAAATATATTTTTCTGTTTTCTTTTAAAAGTGTATAGGGGTGTGTAAATGGATAGCAATGCTCATGAAAAGACCAACAATTTAATCTTTTGTTTAAGGAAAATATTGTCATTTGTGTCTGAATTAATAGCTAAGACATCTCTGATGAAACAGCAAAATCAAAGCATCATTTCAGCCTCCCTCTGCCTTTCAGAAGTTTGGACCAAAGACCTGTGGGGTCATTAAGTTCTCTCTGTAGTAGAAGGATGGATGCGTTAGTCTCAAACCATCCATAATAGATGGGGGTCTAGTCTAGCCTTAGATGTCTACTCATATGATGATCACTCCCAGCCTCCCTCAGCAGTCCTTAAGTGTTCCTAGAATTTTAATGTTTATCAAATCCAGTCCTCATCAACTTATTTCCAAAGCCCAGACAATGGTAGGCTGAATCTCTTGTAATTGATTTGCCACCTGTCCCTTCCTTGCCAGATACTCATCTTAAATGCCAGGTACTTTCCAATGTCAAGCTACTTCCTTCCCTTCCTAATTGCTGGGCTTTCTTCTATATACTTAGTCTTACATCACCTCCTCCCCTAGTCTCCCTTTCACATTCAGCTTCTAATTTTCTGGGCATTTAATTCTCAGTCTCCTCTAGATTCAATTCTGAAAGTACAGAAACACATCTAAACTGAAAGGAAAACCTGATACATTATAAGGTGAGGAAAATGATGAATTATTCAATAAATAATTTTTGGTAATAAGTTACCTATATGGAGATAAAAAGAACCTTCCCTCATAGTATTTATAAAAAAATCAACCGCAGATCAAAGATTTGAATAGAAACCCAGGTTAGAATATGAATGGTGGAGGAGGGACCCAAGATGGCCAATTGATAGGTAGCACAATAGAAAGCCTCTGAAAAAAACAACTCAGATGCTAGAATCTAATACCAAGGAGAAGACCAAACAAAAGGAGAGGAATTCTCACAACCCAGAAAGAAACTAAGGAAAAAGATAAAGAAAAAAAAAGGAGCATGGACAAAGGGCTGGAGCTGGGCACGCTCCGGTAGCTGTACCAGGCACATCTTAGAGTTAGGTGACTCACAATCGAGCTGGGGTTGTGGCCCTGCCAAGAGTGAGGTTGGTGAGCTCGAGACACTTGGTAGGAGAAGGCACTGCAACAGGGAGTGGAAATGGTGAGTCAAGCTGCGAAGACTTTGGTGAGTCATGGGGACTGGATTCCCCAAAGCGGGATAAACGGATAGTAGACATTTTGGAGATGGGCAGGACAAGCTTGAATCAACAACTGAGGCAGCGTCAGTCAGGTGGCTCCTGGCCTAAAGTGGATTGGTGGGATATGCTTGAGCTGGGCCATGCCCCGGGTCAGGATCCAATAGCCAGAGATGAGGGTGTCCTGAACTGTGACATCCACAGGGAACACACAAAGGTGCCGAAGTACTCACTGGTTGACTGGCTTAGGGGGAGGGGCCGGCCCACAATGCCCCTGCCTGCACCTCACAGATCAGCAGCCAACTGGGGGAGGCAGCACTTCCCTAGCCAGTGCACTTCAGAAAAACTGCAAGCAATACGAAAGGCCCAGAGACCACCACCACTCATCTGTCTGAAAGAAACCAGAAACATGACAAGACAGAGAAACAGCAAAAGGTCTCCAACCACCAAACCAGGGAAAGTGAGTCCAGGAGAGGTAAATTTGGAGGAGGATGAGGGCAGCAAACATGCAATATCAGACACGGTCTCATCAAAAATAAAGAAATACTTCCATGACCTCATTGACAAATTTAAATCTGAAATTCTAACTCAGGTGAAGCAAAATATAAGAAGATTAACAAAAGAAATGCTGGATAATCCTCAAGAAGACACAAATGGAAGAATGGAGGAACCCAGAGGAAGGAGAGAAGCCTTTGATGAAGAATATAAACAAAATCTAGAATATAATGAAACAGATCCAAAGAGAATATCAGGAAATTAAAAACTCCATTGAAAGCTGGCAAAACTCCTTAAAAGAAACTAAAGACAGACTTTCAAAAGTTGAAGATAGATTTGCAATGTATGATCTCAAAAGGAAAGACCTCTTAAAAATAACAAGGAACCAGGAAGTAACAATACAAAAGCTAGAAGACAACAAGAGGATTTATAGCCTAAGAATAAAAAATGTGAACAAAGATGCAGGGACAAACACAAATGAAATAAAAAGGCTATTTACAGAGATAATTAAGGAAAACTTCCCAAACATAGGAAATGGAAGTGATATCCCGATATATGAGGTATACAGAACTCCAGCCAGCTACAACCAAAACAGATCTACACCCAGATATATAATAGTCAGGATCCCAGAAATCCATCACAAGAACAGAAAATTTAAAGTGATCAGAGAAAAGAAATAGATTACCTATAAAGGAAAACTCATCAAAATCACAGCACACATCTCGATGTAAACTATCAAATCAAGAAGAGCTTGGAGTGAAATATTCCAAGCCCTGAAAGAAAATAACCTCCAACCCAGATTGATGTACCCTGCAAAACTGTCTCTCAAAATTAATGGAGAACAAGGTATTTCCATGACAAAGAGAAACTGGGAGAGTTCATGACCATCAACCCAACCCTGCAAAGAATATTGAAGGACATTCTAGAGAGAAGAAAATCCCAGGATTCTAGGAACAATGGCAGAAAGGCCTCAAAGACAGGGGCAGACAGTGGAATGAAGGAGAAAAGTAAACATTGACAGAAAAATCGCATAGCAGAGATGAGGCAGAGAAGATTGGCTATATCATTGTTTTGTCTTGACTGATTTTATTTGAATCTGGTATGCTTGAGAGTATCAAGTCTGAGAGTAGAGGCAACTACTCTGAAGAAGACAAGATCCAATAGGATACCCATTCTGGTTTGGTTATTAACCACCGTTGAAGTCCTAAAATGTCTCCAATGTTAGGTTTTTATTAATAGTGCTATGTACTACTAAGTTTAATTATACTATGCCCAATGATACGGAGAATTTTGCTGAAAATAACAAGAGACATCATAGTAACTACCGTAGATCAACTAGTATTGTGGTTTTATATGTCCTTTTCAGGTTTCTCTAGGAATTTGTATTGTTGACTTGTTTTGATTTGTTTCTCCCTCTAATACAGAAAGGCTAGGTATACATGTAGAGATGTATACATGTGTAGAACTTCTAAACAGTTTACTAGAATGGATTATAGTTATTGTAAAGAAAAAAAGAGAGGAAAAGAAAGTTTTCTAAAGGATATAACTGCATGTATGTTTTAGTGTGTAGGATTGATAACCATATTACTAAGTTTTTGTTGGATAGATGAGCAGAACCAGTTGCAGTCTCACTTTTTAAATGTTCACTTTGTAGGCTTTACTTTTGCAACTTGAACAACTACTTCTAAGAGGAAAATATGTAATTATCAACTAGTGATTTCTTACTGGTTATTATTTTTGTTTTGTTTTGTTTTGAAATTTTTGTATTATTTCTACCTTCTTTCTGTTTCATTTTTTTTTCTTTAAATAAAAAAAAGAATATGAATGGTGATACTACACACCTGTAGTCCAAGCTATTTGAAAAGGTGAGGTGGGAAGATTGCTTGAACTTAGGAATTCCAGATCAGCCTAAGAAACATAGAGTGACACTACTGTAAAAGGAGAGAAAGAGAGAGAAAAAGAGATTTAATATCAAAAACTACATAAATGTTTTAGAAGAAAATATAGCAGTACTTTTTGAACTTAGGATAGGGAAGATTTTGTTTAAAACAGAAAAAGACTACTTAAATTCTAAAAGATTCATAAGTATTAAAATTACAAATTTAATGCAAATTAAAACAACAGTAAATTGTGCTAACCTATACCACCAAATTGGCTAAAATTTTAAAATCTAGCAATTACAAGTTCTGGAGAAAATGTGGAAAAAATTGGAACTCTTATGTACTGCTGCAGAATCAAAACTTGTAAACTGTTAGGACAAGTTTTAAAATTATTATATATGAAAGGAAAACACTTTCTGGTTAAGTAGTTACACTACTACATTTATATACATATGTGCAAGGATATATGAATAGAAGACTATTCCCTGAAGTGTTATTCATGACAGTACAAAATCAGAGATAATTTATATGTCCATTACCATGAGACTGGATAAATGAATTATAGTGAATGTAGTTAACACCTGATGTTAAAACCAAACAATTTAAGTCACATTTCAAAGTGAGATGCAGAAACACCATACAGGACTGAAAGCTGTCTGAAAACCAGGCTGTAATTCTTTACTTCTTACCATAGTGAAGGTAACTAAAGTGTTAGGCACTGGAGACAGAGGGGAGGAGCTGAGGTCAGGATAAAACTGCCCAAGGCCCTTAAGAGCTGGACAGGGCCAAGGCCACAAGTGGGAGCCACATGCATATAGCTGCGGGATCATTGCAGATCCTGTCTGGAAGGAGCCATTGCAATGTAGTACTGTGCATGAACTCTGTGAACAAAACTACTGATATTAACAGGTCAGGGTTTTAAGTGAGCTAAGACCGTTTTCTCTATTCATCTCATGTGTGTGCCATTAACTGAAGGCCATGTATTTGTAATGTAATGGTTGATTTAATTTTTACATAGTTTATTTTGAGGAGTTAATTATCCATTGAAAAATTATTCTTTGACAATTGTTGGAATTTTCCCTTTGGCCTATGTGGCAGGTGCTGTATCTGTTTCTTTTCTTTCTTTCTTTCTTTCTTTCTTTCTTTCTTTCTTTCTTTCTTTCTTTCTTTCTTTCTTTCTTTTTTTTGTACCAGGGATCGAACTCACAACTGCCCATGCACTTGCAAAGCAGGTGCTTAAGCCATTGAGCTAAATCTCCAGCCCCTGTGTCTGTTTCTTGTAGGAAAAAAAAATTACTTTTAAAGAGAACAGGGCAGAAAAATCTTGGTTTCATTTCCTTCCTACTATGATCTGAATTAAAATTTGGAGAAAAAGAAAAGAAAAGAAAAGAAAAGAAAAGAAAAGAAAAGAAAAGAAAAGAAAAATGAGGAGAAGAAGAAAGAGGACCCTGGGAAAACCAGGGGAATTTTAGCCTTCAGATGCTGACGGACTGAAGAAGCTAGGAACAATAACAGGCCAGCTGAAAGGGCTGTTTTCATTCATGAGAAGAATGTCCCTAAGAAACATTTATTACAGGGTCACTGGAGCAAGTACACCTCCAAAGAATTCACAGCAGAGCCTTATGACAGAGAGTCAGACTCAAGTGCCTGCCAGGACTATATTTTGTGCTTTAAAGACCATTGAGAGTAATCAGAAGAAGCGGGACAATCTCCAAGTTGAACTCAGTCTGGGTGACTGGTCAAGACTTTTGCTTCAAAATAAAAAATAATTTTTAAAAAGAGTGAGGATATCTTCTGTTTCCAAGTGAATTTTAGGAATGTTTTCTCTAGGTCTGTGAGGTATGCTAATGGTTTTTTTTTTATCAAGATTGCATTACATCTGTATAACAATTTTGGGAGTATGGCCATTTTCACAATGTTGGTTCTTCCTTCCCATGAATAAGGAATATCTTTCCATTTTCTGATATCCTCTTTGATCTCTTGTTTTTAGAGTGCTGTAATTTTCAATGTATATATCTTTTATTTCCTTTGCTATATTGATTCCTAAGTATTTCTTTCTTTTTTTTTTTTTTTGGATGCTATTGTGAAGGGTGTGGTTTCCCTAATTTCTCTCTCAGTGAGTTTGTTTTTTATGTACAGAAATGTTACTGATTTTTGAGTGTTGACTTTATATCTAGCTATGTTGCTGAATTTGCTTATTAAATCTAGAAGTCTTTTGGTGGGGTTTTTGGGGGTCTTCTAAATAGAGTATCATGTCATCTGTGAATAATAATAATTGAACTTCTTCCATTCCCAACGTTATTCCTTTTATTTCTCTCTCTTGTCTAATTGCTCTGGCTAATATTTCCAGAACTATATCGAATAAGAGTGGTGATAGTGGACATCTTGTCTTGTTCCTGATTTTAGAATGAAAGCTTTCAGTTTTTGTTCTTTTAGTATGATGTTGGCTGTTCATTTGTCATAAATGGGCTTTTACCAGATTGAGATAAAAACCATCTATTCTGATTCTATGTAGGGTTTTTATCATGAATGAGTGTTGAACTTTATCAAAAGTTTTTCAGCAGCCATTGAGATGATCATGTGATTTTTGTCTTTGGCTCTGTTGATATGCTATATTATGTTTATTGACTTGCATATGTTGAACCATCCCTGAATTCCAGGGATGAATCCTACTCGGTTATGTATAAAATCTTCTTGATGATTTGCTGTATTCCGTTTGCCAGTATCTTATTGAGGATTTTTGCATCTATATTCATTAGGGAGATTGGCCTGTAGTTCTCTTTTTCTGTTGGGTCTTTCTCTGGTTTTAGTATCAGGGCAATTGTTGCCTCCAGGAATGAGTTAGGGAGTATTTTCTGCCCTTTAGATTTTATTAAAGAGGTTGAGGAGTATTGGTTATAAATCTCTAAAATTCTGGTCGAATTCAACAGTGAATCCAACAAGATCTAGGATTTTCTTTTTTGGTAAGTGTTTTATTAAGTTTTCAATTTCAATGACATATATTGTGCTATTCAGAATTTTTAGATCTTTTTATTCAACTTTTGTATTTCATACATTTCTAGGAATCTGTCCATTTCTTCTGTGTTTTCCATCCTATGAGAGTAAAGATTTTCAAAGTACATATTGATAATCTTCTGAATTTCCACAGGATCTGTGGTGATTTCACCTCTTTCATTATTGACTAATGAATTTGAGTTTTCTTTTTCCTTTTTTTGATAAGGTTATCTAAGAGTTTACCATTTTATTTATTCTTTCAAATAATAAATAAATCTCTTTATTTGAATGAATAATCTCTTTGATTCATTACTTATTTGTATTGTTTTCTTAGTCTCAATTGCATTAATTTATGCTCTGATCTTTATAATTTCCTTCCTTCTATGGGCTTTGGGCTTGACTTGCTCTTGTTTTTCTAGAAGCTTAAGGTGCAGCATTAGGTTGTTTATTTGTGCTTTTTCTATTTTCTTGATGTGAGAATTCACCTCTATAATTTCCTTCTTAGGACTGTTTTCATGCATTCCACAGGTTCTGGTAAGTTGTATTTGCATTTTCACTTGGTTATAAATATTGTTTAATTTCTTTCTTAATTTTGTCTGTGACCCATAGGTTGTTCTGGAGGGTGTTATTTAACTTCCAAGTGTTTATGGAGTTTTTGCAGTTTCTTTTGTCATTAATTTCCAATTTTGTTGCACTGTGATCAGATAACATGCATGGGGTAATTTCAATTCCTTTGCATTTACTTAAGCATGTTCTATGTGCTAGTGTATGGTCTGTTTTAGAGAAAGTCCCATGTGCAGCTGAGAAAAATGTGTATTCGGATGTTGTTGAGTGGAACACTGTAAATGTCTGATAAGTGGGTAGGGGTCTCTTCTGTTTCCAAGTGAATTTTAGGAATGTTTTTACAGGTTTGGTTCAATTCTGATATTTCTTTGTGATTTTTTTAATCTGCTTGATCTATCTATTTGTGACAGTGGGGTATTAAGGTCCCCTGTTACAATTGTATTATTGCTTATTTGATTTTTCATGTCTATTAATAATTGTCTTATATAGTTGGGTGCTCCCATATTTGGTACATCCATGTTTATGATTGTTATCTCCTCCTCTAAAAATTTTATCCTAACAAGTGTATGGTGACCTTTCTAAACTCTTTTTGATCTTCTTCATTTGAAGTTCACATTGAAAGAAATTAAGTTCACATTGTTTGCAAAGAGAACAGTTACTCCTGTTTTTTCCTGAGTTCCTCTTTAATGGAGTATTGTTTTCAATCCTTTGATTTTGAGTCTATGAATTTATTTTTGAGTTAAATAAGTTTCTTGTATACGGCATATTGTTGGATCTTGGTTCTTGATCCATCTTGCCAGTGTGTTTCTTTTAATTGGTGAATTAAGGCCATTTACATTGATAGTTATAACTAATAATTATTGGCTTGTCTTTGTCATGTTATTTTCCTACTGTTGGTTCCCTAATTTTCCTCTCTTTAATTGCTTGCCTTGCCTAATGGGTTCTTTCTGTCATTGTTCTTGGAAGTTTGATCATTTTTATCTCTCTCTAGAATATCCTTCAGTATTCTTTGTTGGGTGGTCATGAATTTCTTTGTCATGGAAGTATTTTATATCTCCATTAGTTTTGAAAGATAGTTTTGCAGGGCACATCAATCTGGGTTGGAAGTGGTTATTTTCTTTCATGACTTCACACCAAACTCCTCTTGCTTTGAGGGTATGTGTTGAGAAGTCTGCCACAATCCTTTTTTTTTTTTTCAAAGACTTTTAGATATCAGTGGGACTACAGAGTTACACTTCAATATTTGTTTTATTTTTTTCCTTATGAAAATGAAGAAAAAGTTTAATTTCTTGTCTAAGGTGACCCATGTAAATAGTGTGGTCTAGTCATGACCCATGTTGAATTCAGGGAACATCCCACTGTCAACTCAAGAAGTTCTGTAAGTGGATAAAAATGCTGCACTTCAAGTATTAGCCACACCAAGAAATCTACCACATGTAATATGGATCTTTAGTTATGGCTAGATATGGAGTGACAAAGACTCAGAATATCAGGGAGAAAAATATGAAGGGACTTTCATGTCACGGAAGAAACTAAGGTCTCTAAGCTACTATGTATCCCTCATTGTATATCTAATTGTCTCATTTTGTGCTCACCATAAGCAAGCAAAATAGATACTATTGTCATTTATTTATTTATTTATTTATTTATTTATTTATTTATTTGAGACACTGGTTCAGGCTGGCCTTGAGCTCAATATTGTAGCCCATCCTGGCATCACAATCCTCCTAGCTCAGCCTCCTGACGGTCTGCCAATGATTCTGATGGGCTTTCCTTTATAGGTGATCTGTTTCTTTTCTCTAACAGCTTTTAGTATTCTGTTCTTGGGCTGAATTTCTGGGACCTTAATTATTATATGTCTGGGTGTAGATTTATTTTGGTTATGGCTAACTAGAGTTCTATATGTCTCACTTATGTGTATGTCAGATTCTTTTCTCATGCTCAAGAAATTTTCTGCTATTACTTCTGCAAATAGAATAGACCTATGTATAGATCTTTTATTTCCTTTGTTATATTGATTTCTAAGTATTTAATTTTTTTGGATGCTACTGTGAAAGGTGTAGTTTCCTTAATTTCTCTCTCAGTTTGTTGTTTATATACAGGAATGCTATTTACTTTTAAGTGTTGATTTTGTATCCATCTACACTACTGATTTTTGTTATTAATTCTAGAAGTATTTTGGTGGAGTTTTTGGTGGGGAAAAAGGAAAACTTCTCCACTGTTGGTGGGAGTGTACACTGGTACAATAATTGTGGAAATCAGTGTGAAGTTTCCTCAAAAAACTAGGATTAGAGGTTCATTTGACCCAGGAATTCCCCTCCTGGGTATTTTCCAAGAAAAATTAAAAACATCATACCACAGCAATATATGTGCACCCATGTTTATACCAGCACAATTTGTAATAGCTAAACCTTGAAAACAACCCAACAAACAAGGAATCAACCAAGGAATGAATGAAAAAGATATGATATTTTTGTATAACGATGTACTACTCAGCTATAAAGGACAGACTTGAGGCCTTTGTAGGTAAATGGATACAGCTAAAGACCATACTCATAAATGAAATAAATCAAATGTGCATGTGTAAACATTGTATTATCTCCCTAGTGTAAGAAACTGAAAGAGTAAGTAAGATACAAAATCTGCAATAGATATTGAGAAAAGAAAAGAAACTGCTCACAAGGAAAGGACAACTGGAATGAGAGAAAGGAGAAATGAAGGATTGGAAAAGAAAAAAATATATATATACAAGATAGTTAACATAATTATACTACCAATTTATTTTAGTTCATTAAAGGGATCAGTTGGTGCTTGTATTGATTAATTTGCATGTTTATGTTTCCTAATCTGAGCAACTACTTTGAAGAAAATGATGCATAATATATTAACCATTGTTAATTTCTTATTATCCTGTTTTGAAACTCTGTATCACTGCTTTCATTTTTGTTTTTTTATCTCTTTAAAATACAAATTAATTAATTAATTAATAAAAAGGGTAGGGGTGATATAGGTCAGTGCAAAGACTCTGGGTTCAGTCCCCAGTAGAAAAAGAAAACAAGGTTTGATTAGGAAAAGTTACAGGACAACCCTAAATTTTATTTAGGAGCAAAGGAAAAATTTTCTCTGCAGAATAAAATTAAATTATCAATGGAAAACAAAAATAAGACTAATTGAAAATGACTTCCCAAATACCATACTTGTTCAAAATTTTGGTTACATTGGGAATGCTACACAGTAGATAAAATGGTTAAACTGAAGACATGCTTCAATATAGATAAATCTCAAAACTAGGATGTTGAATTAAAAGAGAAAATTGCAGAAGTATATAATAATACCACTTACATAGTTTCTTTCCCTCTCTTTCTCTCTCTCTGCCTCCCTTCCTCCCTTTCTTCTGAGGCAAGATCTTGCTATGTAGTTCAGCCAGGTCTTAAACTCACTATATAGCCCAGGTTGGCCTCAAACTCACAGCAATTTTCCTGCCTCAGACTCCCAAATGCCGGGGTTACAGGCACATACCACCATGCATGGCTATGTCAAGTTTGAATATACACAAAACAGCACTGTATTAGGGTTCTTCAGAGAAACTTTATTATTAAAAAGGGAATAAAACAGAACAGTAAAATGAAACAATACAAAACAGTGTTAGGACAGTAGGAAATCCACAGTTATTACTATATTGCATATTGTTATTCTCTAAATAGTAGCTCAGACTACTGGCCTCAGGCTTGTACAGTCAGTCAAACAACACAAATGTCATGTTGCTTCCCTACTTCAGTTATTATCATCTTAGTGTCCGACTGAATATGGAGGTGGGGGTGGGCGGGAACAGAAGTGGCTTCCTTGCTGATTATCCCCAGCTGGCCGGGATGCTGCCAGCACACGGGAGGCTGCATGTTTTCCTCGATGGTTTTCCCTGCCTGGCAGGGCCACCATCAGGGCATAGGGGGCTACATGGCTTCCTTGCTGGTTCTTCCCAGCTCCCAGGGCCACCAACAGCACATGGTGGGGCTGCACAGCTTCCTTGCTGCTTCTCCCTGCAGAACTTGGGGACAACTGCTTGTCTTCCTTGCTGCTTCTCCCTGGCGGATGGGGTCTCCAACAGGATGCGGGAGGGCAACACAGCTTCCTCACTGCTTCTCTCCACCCAGCAGGGCTGCTGCCCCTGGTTTTCTTATTTTGCTGGATTCCTGAATTATCTCTCTCCCTGAGCTTCAAGTCTCAGTTCGGATCCTTCCTGTGTCCATGGGACCCACCTCCTTCCTCCTCTCCCTCATGTTGCTATATTCCAGGGTCTGGACACCAAAACTTGGAGAGGTTCTTTCTCTGATAGTCACCATGCTGCCACTTTCCTGAAACTTTCAAAGTATTTATTTACCTATATACAGTGGTACCTTGTTTTGTGAATTTAATTTGTAAACTGAATTAGACAAGAACCGAATCAACTTCAATGGTTAGGTTCAGTGTCGACCTTTATGGGGAAATTTGATTCGATTTTGAGACAGGGTCTCATCTAATTCAGACTGGCCTTGAACTCACTATGTGGCCCATGCTGGCCTCAAATTTGAGGCAATCCTCCTACCTTAACCTCTCAAGTGCTGGTATTACAGGCATGAACCACCATGCCTAGCAATGCTTGTGATTGTGGAAGCCAAAGATAACTTGTGTTAATCTCACGATATTTCAATAAATCTAATATTAAAATATTTATACACATTTTTCTTTGCCTAATGTATACTT
The DNA here is from genome assembly GCA_004027455.1 of Hydrochoerus hydrochaeris. Lineage (NCBI taxonomy): Eukaryota > Metazoa > Chordata > Mammalia > Rodentia > Hydrochaeridae > Hydrochoerus > Hydrochoerus hydrochaeris. The sequence goes on along the minus strand of PVLA01012236.1, from coordinate 9,584 downwards.
TTTTGTTGGCCTCTGATATAATGCTGTAGCTAACATTTTGTTATATTTTGTAGTTTAGGTCAATATGTATAGAACATCTACTATATGCCAGAAACATTATGATACTATTTTACTTAATTCTTCTTTAAAAATTTCAGTGGCTCTTGGAATCAAACCCAGTCTTGGGTATGCTAGGGAAGCCCTCTACTACAGAGCTATACTTTCAGTCCTATTTTATTTAATTCTATTTTATTTAATTTTAACAACTGATCTCTGAAGTAGGTATTGTTATTCTCATTTCACAAGTGAGAAAACTGAACTTAATGTCACCTTCAAGGTCATTCAGGAAATGACAGAATTTGAACCCAGATGCAGCTGCCTTAAAACATGTCTTTTCATTATAGCACCCTGGTCTGCTCAGCTTCTGTTCCCTGACTTAGCCCAAAAGCCACCTTCTTCATCTTCTGGTGCACAGCTATTCATCTGTCCACTTACTGGAGTTGTAACAGAAAGTATTGGCACTCTACTCGTATGCTCTTGGACTAGGCCCAAAGGCACCTTAACACAGTATGTGGCTTTTCCTCAAACTTCTGCACCATTCAGTCTGAGGGCTTTGTCTGGTCACAGGAGGTGTCTGCCTACAGGCTGAGAACCTAGGAAACCAGCACTGACAGAAGCTTGAGAGCTTGAAGAAAATACCCCCAGCTTCTTCACCCCTGAGTAGCACAGTTCTGAGATGCATTTCACACATTTCCTCAGAGGGTACCCAGCAGGATGGAGTCCTCTCATTGCCAGAACTTTATTGGCTTTTTTCCTTTCTCTGTTTCACTCTCCTATTCCCTTGAGGTATTTCTTGAGGTCATCCTCACACAAGCTGGCCATGCTTGTCCTCTCAGGGAAATACTGAGAGTGAGGTCTTCCTGTGCAGTCCAACACAGCCTTCTCTCAAGCCCCAGCTTAGTTCACACCCCTCCTTCCTCTCCCTGTGTTCCAGCTTCTTGCCAGCCTTTGTCATGCAATCGCCCGTAACTTTATCCCACCCTAGCACTGGCCAGGCCAACCTGCTTAGCTTCTGAGATCAAGCAGATCATCATTCAAGGTGGTGTGGCTATTGCTGCAGGGACTCTGACTGCAGGTCTGACCAGCCCCCTTCAACACCTCATAAGCAAGGATCTTAGTCCTCTTGCTCTCAGCACTCCAGGCTGCTCACCGAAAGGATGCAGACTGGGCCAAATTGTTGAAAGTCCTTATATTTAACTCATTAGGCTTCATCACCTCTCAGGAAACACCTTATAATCATTAGGTAGAGAACTATTGACTGCTGCTAAAATCAAGACAATATTATGACAGTGTCAGAATAAATTCTTCCCTAGTGCAGACCAGAAATCAGTTGAGGAAAAAAAATCCAATAATTTGTTAGATTTAATTACTAAGTCTGACGGTTTTTACTTTTAAAAGCTGTTCACATTGAGTGCTTTGATTTAAGGTATGCAGACAGAAGAATTTGTTGATTACAGTCGTCCTTTGGTATCTTTAGGGACTGGTTCATGGATACCTTCTTGGGTACCAAAATCTGCAGATGCTCAAGCCTCATGTATAAAATGGTGCAATATTTGCATAGAACCTATGCACAGCTTTTTATATACCTTTTTTTTCCCCAAATCTATTTTACTTCAAGGAGAAAAAGAAAAATCAGAAGAGAAAAAAATTTCAAAGCATGTCATTCAGTAACAGTGGTATATAACTTGCATATTGTCATTCCCAAATCAATCATCCAGAGCACAAGACATCTGTGTTCAATGTCTGAACAATACCAGCACAAATTTTTCTCTTCAGTGAACTCAGAGAAATCAGTAGTGTAAGTATCTTACCTATTTTATATACATATACACACACATATAAATATGATTTTTTCATTCAGCTTCTCACACTAATAAAATAATACAATGTTTACACATGTGTGTCTCACATTTCACTAATGAGTATGTTCTCAAGTTCCATCCATTTACCTATAAAAGTCTCCAGTTTATCCTTCTTTATTGCTGAGTAGTACTCCATTGTAGAAAATGCCACATCTTTTTTATCCATTCCTCAATCATTGGGCATTTAGGTTGTTTCCAAGATCTGGCTATTACAAACAGTGCTGTTATAAACATGGGTGCACATATATTGCTATGGTATGCTGTTTTTAATTCTTTTGGGAAGATACCCAGAAGGGGCACAGCTGGGTCAAATGGGACCTCTAGTCCTAGTTTTTTGAGGAATCTCCACACTGATTTCCACAGTGGTTGCAACAGATTGCATTCACATCACAGTGAAGAAGTGTTCCTTTTTTACCCACAGCCCCTCCAGCATTTGTTATTGCTTGATTTCTTAATACTAACCATTCTTTCTGGGGTGAGAGGAAATCTCAGTGTTGTTTTAATTTGCATCTCTTGAATGACTAATGATGTTGAACACTTTTTCACGTATTTATTTGCTGTTTGTATTTCTTCATCTGAGAAATGTGTATTCATCTCAGATGCCCATTTTTGGATTGGGCCTTTAAATCTGGGAGAACTGATTTTTTTTTAGTTCTTTATATGTTCTCAATAGTAATTCTTTGTCTGAGGAACAGCTGGCAAACATTTTCTCCCATTCAATGGGTTATCTTTTCACTCTGTTGGTAGTTTCTCTTGCTGTTCAAAAACTTTTTGGTAGAGCGAGGCCCGAGTTATTGATTCTTTGAGATAGTTCCTGTGCATTTGGGGTTTTGTTCATAAAGTCTTTGCCTACACCAACATCTTCAAGAATTTTACCTACTTTATCTTCCAGCAGATTTAATGTTTCTGTTTTAATATTAAGATCTTTGATCCATTCTGATTTTAGCTTAGTACAAAGTGAAAGATATGGGTCTAGTTTTAATGCTTGGCACGTGTAGAGCCAGTTTTTCCAGCACCATTTATTACAGAGGCTTTCTTTCTTTGTGAATTTATTTAGCACCTTTGTCAAAGATAAGGTAGCTTAGTGTGTCTGCGGTTCTTTCTGCATCTTCTAATCTATGTCATTGATATTTAGGTCTGCGTTTTTGCCAGCACCATACTGCTATTATCACAGTAGCTTCATAGTATAATTTCAAGTCAGGGATTGTAATGCCCCTTTTCTTATCTTTGTTGACCAGGATTGCCTTTGCTATGCTAGGTCTCTTCTGATTCCAGATAAATTTTAGGATTATTTTTTCTAATTCTGTGAGATATGCTATTGGAATTTTGATTGGGATTGCACTAAATCTGTATAACAGTTTTGGAAGTATGGTCATTTTAACTATACTGAATCTTCCTACCTAAGGGCATGAGATATCTCTTCAATTGCTAATATCCTCATCAATGTCCTTTTTCAGAGTACTATTGTTTTCAATGTAAAGGTCTTTTACATTCTTTGTTAGATTGATTCCTGGGTATTTCATTTTTTTGGATGCTATTGTAAAAGTTATTGTTTCCCTGATTTCTTTCTCAGTGAGTTTGTTATTCATGTACAGGAAGGCTACCAAATTTGCTTATTAAATCTAGGAGTCTTTTGGTGGAGTTTTGGGAGTCTTCTAAATAGAGTATCATGTCATCTACAAATAATGATAGTTCAACTTCTTCCTTTCCTATCTTTATTCCTTTTATTTCTTTCTCTTGTCTAATTGCTTCAGCTAAATTTACTGAGCCTATGTTAAATAAGAGTGGACATCTTTGTCTTGTTCCTGATTTTAGAGAGAAAGCTTTCAGTTTTTGTCCATTTAGTATGATGTTGGCTGTTGGTTTGTCATAAATGGTTTTTATCAGATTGAGATAGAGGCCATCTATTCCAATTTTTGTAGGGTTTTTATACTGAACAGGTGCTAGACTTTGTGAAAAGCTTTTTCTGCATCTACTGTGATGATCATATGATTTTTGCCCTTGTTTCTGTTAATATGAGGTATTATGTTTATGGATTTACCTGTGTTGAACCATCCCTGCATCCCAGAGATGAATACCACTTGGTTGTGTTGTGTAATCTTTTTGATGATTTCTCACAGTCTGTTTGCCAATATCTTATTGAAGGTTTCTCCACCAATGTTCATGAGGGAGATTGGTCTCCAGTTCTTTTGCTTCTTTGAGTCCTTCTCTGGTTTTGATATCAGGGTGATGCTTGCTTCCAGAATTTGGAAGTATTACTTCCCTTTCAATTTTATTAAAGAGTTTGAGAAGTTGTGTTGGGCATTCTCTAAATTTCTTGTAGAACTGAGCAGTGAATCAGTCAGGGTTTGGGCTTTCTTTATTGATAGCTTTTTAATTACATCTTCAATTTCGTTGATTGATATTGAGTTATTTGGGATTTTTATGTCTTCTTGATTCAGCTTAGGTAATGCATATATATTCCATCTTGTTAGAATACAAGTTTTCAAAATAGGTAGCTGATTTTCTGCAGGGTCTGTTGTGCTTTTGCTCTTTTTATTTCTAGTCATGTGAATTTGAGTCTTTTCTTTCCTTTTTTTGATAAGGTTGGCCAAGGGTTTGTCAATTTTATTTAATCTTTCAAAAAACCAACTCTGATTCATTGGTGCTTTGTATTTTTTTTTAGTCTCTGGTAGATTCATTTCTGCTATGACATTTACAATTTCCTCCCTTGTACAAGCTTTTGGTTTAACCTGCTCTTCTCTTTCTAGAAATTTGAGGTTCAACACATTAAATCATTTATATGCATTTTCCCTGTTTTCCTGATATGGGTATCTAGTGCTATAAATTTCCCTCTTAAGACTGCTTTCATTGTCCCACAAGTTCCAGTATGTTGTATTGGTGCTATCATTCAACTGTAAAAACTGTCTAATATCTTCTTTAATTTTATCTTGACCCAATCGTTGTTCAGTAGGATGCTATTTAATTTCCATGTGCTGATGAAGTTCTTGTGGCTTCCTTCGGCATGGATTTCCAATTTCATTGCACTGTGGTCTGAGAGTATGCATGGGATAATTTCAATTCCTTTGCATTTACTTAAAGATGTTCTATGAACCAGTATATGGTCTAATTTGGGGAACATCCCATGTGTAGCTGAGAAGAATGTGTATTCTGATGTGGGGTAGAACACTCTATAGACATCTACTAAGTCCATTTGCTCACAAGTTTGATTTAGTTCTAATATTTCATTATTGATTTTTTTTATCTAGTTGATCTGTCTTTTTGTGACAGTGGGGTGTGGAAGTCTCCCAATACAATCATATTAGGGATTCTTTGATTTTTCATATCTGCTTGGTACTTGTTTTATATAGTTGTGTGCACAGGTATTTGTTGCATATATGTTTATAATTGTTATCTCTTCCTCTTGTATTGTTCCATTTGCAAGAATTTGGTGACCTTCTTTATCTCTCTTAATCAGTCTTGGCTTGAAATTCATTTTGTGTGCTAATAGAATAACAACCCCTGATATTTTCTGCATTCCTGTTGATTGGAGTATTGTTTTCCATCTTTGACTTTCAGTCTATGAATTCTTTTTGAATTAAATGATTCTTGTATGCAGCACACTGTTGAATCTTGCTTCTTGATCTATTCTGACAGTCTGTCTCTTTTGACTGGCGAATTGAGACCATTAACATTGATGGTTATAACTAATATGTATTGACTTATCCTTGTTATGTTATTTTCCTGTAGTTGGCTCCTGCACTCTTTTTCCCCCTCCCTCTAATTGTTTTCAGTCCTTGGTGGATCCCTTCTGTTGGGGTTCATGGAACTGCAGCCCTTATTATCTCTTTTTAGAATGTCCTTCAGAGCATTTTGGAGTGCTGGTTTGGTGGTCATAAATTTCCTCAGATGTTCTCTGTCATGGAAATATCTTACTTTTCCCTTGATTTTGAAAGATAATTTTGTGGGATACATCAATATGGGTTGAAAGCTGTTTTCCTTTAGAACTTGGAGTATTTCATGCCAAGCTCTCCTTGACTTGAGTGTTTGTGCTGCAAAGTCAGTTGTAATTCTGATGGGTTTCTTTTATAGGTTATTTGTTTCTTTTCCCTAACAGCTCTTAAGATTCTATTCTTGTGCTGAATTTCTGGAATATTGCCTGGATATAGATTTTTTTTTTGATCATTGCTAATTTGAGTTCTACATGCCTCACTCTCTTTGTATGTCAAGTTCTTTTTCTCTACCAAGAAAGTTTTCTGTCATGATATCTCTGAACATGTTTTTAATGTCATTTGTGGTATCTCCTGCTTGTTCATTGACTCCAATTAATCTTAAATTATTCTTCTTTGTCTTATCTAGAAAATGCTGAATTGACTTCTCATAGTCCCTTACTAGTTTTGAGAAATCTTTCTTTTCCTGATCACTAACAGCAAGTCTGTCTTCAGTATCTGGGATCCTGTCTAATTTGCCTCAAATATTTTCAATGGAGTTTTTATTCACCTGAATATCTGCTTGAATCTGCTTTATGAATTCCATTTCTTTCCTATGCTGAGCTTCCATAATTTGCTTAAGCTAATCAATTTTTTTGTCTGTGTCTGCTCTAACGTCACTAAGCATGGTGTGTATTTTGTCAGTCTCTATAGTTATCTGAAAGATTATTTCTGATTTCATTTTTTCCAGAGCCTGATTCAATTGCTTTGTTTTTGCACTTCAGAGAGAACTGGTGGCGGGCTTTTAGATTGCTCCACCTCATTACCCACTGGACTTGCCTTTGGTGAGCTAGATGTCTCAGGTTACATTTTGCTTAAGTGTCTTATTTTCTCTCTCTCTCTCTCTCTCTCTCTCTCTCTCTCTCTTGTTTAAGTCCTGAGGTGATGATTGTAAGTTGCCTATGGAGGCTTGCTTTATTGGTAGTATTTAGGATCCTTAGGTGATGACTGCTTCTCTGAGGTTTCTTCCAGATGTGGCTGGTTTTTGGGTTTTGAGAAATCTGGCCGATCATGTTGGAACTTGAGGTGCTGGGAGAACAGGCAGCCTACTTACTGCTCTGGTAAGCAGCTAGGGGCCTAACAAGCCACTGGTGCAGTAGGACGAGAACTATCAGTGATTCCTGAGCTCTGCATCATGTTGGAACTTGGGGTGCTGGGAGAATAGGCAGCCTACTCACCGCCCTAAGCAGCTGGGGGCCTGCCAGTGCACAGGCTAAGAATCAGACATCGATCCCCACCCCCGTTAGCAAGTGGGCACCAGCGGTCTGTGTATCTCTTGGAGGATGAATGTATGCAGTATAGCAAGTAAGGGGGATTTCCTTCTACCATCTCTTTGAAGGCAAATGTTTTTATCACTGTTTTGCTCAGTTCTGATTAATGGTACTGCTCTATTCAATATTCTGCTTTTATAAGTTTGATATTTCCTTCCATTTTGCACTACCTGATTGGAAGAATAGCTAATGTGAACAGAACGGGATGTACTATTGTGCCTATTGCTGGTGTCCTGGTGACCTGCTGTGAGGTTCTGTGCCAGTTTCACTGCACTGGGGTCGCATGCGTTTGTCCTGTCTTGTTCTGCTGTATTTTGCTACCTGCAAAAAAAAAAGTAGATAACAAAGTAACAAAATACCTCCAAAAAACTCACAACTCCACCAAAGCTCATCCATGGGGCATGGATGAGGAGTAACTCAAAAACAAGGCAACAGAATTATATAAGGTGGTTAAAAAGTAAATAACAACAACAAAACAAGTCAGTAAGGTACTGAGCAACCTGAAACAGGATATAACTTAACAGATTATGGACTTAAAAAGTAAAAGGAAGAAAAGAAAGTACTCTAGAGGATATGGATTCATGTATGTTTAAATGTGTAGGATTGATAACCATGTTGCTAAGTCATTACTGGATCATAGAACTTCTTTGCAGTCTCACTGTTTGAATATCCACTTTGTATGCTTTAATTTTGTAACTTGAACAACTATGTCTAAGAAGACAATATGTAATTTATCAACTAGTGATTTCTTACTGTTTTTTTTCTGAAATTCTGTATTGTTTCTACCCCTTTTTGTTTTGCTTTTTTTCTCTTTAAATAAAATTTTTTTTAAAAAGTACTTCAAAAAAAAGAAAAAGAAAAAGAGGAAGTCAAGATGGCTCCTGGGAGCCAAAATACAAAGCCTCCTGGGAGAAACAACTCTAATTGAAGATTGAATTATCTTCAATTTCTAATTATTTATTCCCACCCAAGCATGGAATTGATCAGATATACTGAGGAAAGAGAAGTCAAGATGGCCAATCAGTGAGCAATAAAATACAAAGCCTCCTGGGAGAAACAACTCATGTGTCAGAATAAAACACCCTGGAGAGACCCAGACAGAAGGAGATGGATCCTTTTGACACAGGAAGAAATTAAAATATAAAAAAGCTCGTCAAATACTTCAGGACTATAACTGAAACAGCTAAAAATTACAGGACACAGCATTTTCGCTTGCAAGGACCCACCAAGTTTGCAAAGGCCTGAATCTGTGCTGGCCAGCAGAGCTGCCCAAACTCGTTCCCGCCACCACTCACAGGAAGCATAGCAGCACTAATGTCGGGGGTTAGTGAGCCCAACGGAGAGCTGAACCGGTGAAGGGACCTTCATTAATCCATGGTCAGTGCTGGGAATGAGACCTCCCCCAAGGGAAGGGCATGACCAAATGGGTGACATGTTGGAATTGGGCAGGAGGAACCCGAACTGGGAGTGACAGTGACTTCAGTTGGTTCCTCCCTCCTCAGCAGACTCGTGGGATTTGCTTGGACTGGGCCGCACCCCTGGCCGGGAACCAGTGAGCCATCCCAAATTGATTCCCTGTGCCTAGCATGCACTAACTGGGTGAAGGCACCTGAAGTTTGCCTGGCCTGATGGGGAGGGACAGGCAGGAGAGGGCAGAGATCCCTCACCAGCATGCTTCGGAGGAACCGTGGCCAATAGGGAAGGGGGCTGAGACCTGCACTGTAACCTGTGGGGAGGAAGCTGGGACCATGACAGGAGAGAGAGGCAGGAGGAGGCCCCAGCCCAGAACCCTGGGAGCACTGATCCAAGAGAGGGAAAAACAAGGGAGACTGAGGGCGGCAAACACGCAACATCAGACATGGCTTCAATGGACATTAAGAGATATCTTCGGGACCTTGTAGATGAGCTCAAAACTGAAATACTAAATCAGGTGAAGTAAGATATGAGTAGAGTAATAAAAGGGAAGCATCTCTCAGGAAGCATCTCATAGAAAGATAGAGATGGAAGAAGGGAGGAACACAAAAAAAGGAGAGAAACATTCGATAAAGAATATAAAGAAAATATAGACTACAGGAAGCAGATTGAAAGAGACTACCAAGAAATTAAAAACTCCATTAACCTAAGTAGAAATTAATGGAGAAACAAGATGCTTCCATGACAAAGAGGAACTGGGGGAGTATGTGACCACCAATCCAACCCTACAGAGAATACTAAAGGACATTCTAGAGAGAAAAAAAAATACCAGGATTTTAGGAACAGTGGCAGAAAGGCCTCAATGAATGGGACAGGCAGTAGAATGAAGGAGAAAAGTAGACAAACAAAGGCAGAAAAATAGCATAGCAGAAATGAGGCAGAGAAGGATGGCTAGAATCTCTAACATAGATGGCCTTGATACACTATATTGTTAATAGTGTACCAGGATTTAAAACCCACATTACTCACAC
>PVLA01012235.1:0-46239 GCA_004027455.1 Hydrochoerus hydrochaeris | reverse complement strand
AAAACAGAATACTAATAGCTGTCAGAGAAAAGATACAACTCACCTTTCAAGGAAAGGCCATTAGAATCATGGCAGACTTTTCAACAGAAACCCTCAATTGAAGAGGAACTTGGAGTGAGGTATTTCAAAACTTGAAAGGAAACAACATTTAACCCTGACTGATGTACCCAGCAAAATTTTCATTCAAATTTAATGGAGAAATGAGATACTTCCATGAAATTCATGTCCACCAGACCAACCCTAGAGAGAGTACTGAAAGATATACTAAGCAGAGATAAAAATAAGCACAATCCCCAAAACAAGAACAGAAAGAAACTACCACGTAGGATAAGCAATTCAATAAGAGGAAAAGCAGAAAGCAAACAACTGGAACATAACATGGGAAAGAAAGCCAATACATATCAGTGATATCCATAAACATAAATGGCCTCAATTCACCTATAAAAAGAAATAGATTGACAGAATGGATTGAGAAACAGGACCCCACAATATGCTCTATCAAGAAACACATCTGACCCAAAAGGAAACTCATAGATTAAAAGTCAAAGGATGGAAAAAAGTATTCCATGCAACAGGAACCCAGAAAAAAGCAGGGGTAGCTATTCTATTTGCAGATAATGTGAACCTCAAACCTAAAATGATTAAAAGAGACAGAGAAGGTCACTGCATACTTGTTAGTGGTAAAATTCAAGAGGAAGAACTAACACTTATAAATATAGATGCGCCAAATACAGGAGCACCAACTATATAAGACAGATACTAATCGACATGAAAAACCAAATACACAGGAACACAATTATAACAGGAGATCTTAACAGCCCATTGTCACAAAGAGATAGATCAACTAGACAAAAATTCAGCAAAGAAATAATAGAACTGAATCATACCTGTGAGCAATTGGACTTAGTAGATGTTTACAGAGTGTTCCACCCAACCACATCAGAATACACAATCTTCTCAGCTGCACATGGGACATTCTCCAAAATAGACCATATATTATCCCATAAAACATTCTTAAGCAAATGCAAAGGCATTGAAATCATACCATGCATAATATCTGACCATAGTGCATGGAAATTGGAAATTAATGGCAAAAGAAATTGAAAAAACTTCATAAATACATGGAAATTAAATAACAGCCTTTTTAAAAAACAGTGGGCTACAGATGAAATTAGAGAAGAAATAAAACAATATCTACAATTCAATGAAATTATAGAAACAACATACTGTAATCTGTGGGATGCAATGAAAGCAGTCTTAAGAGGGTAATATATAGCAATAAACTATCATATCAAGAAAACAGAATGAGCACAAATAAACAACCTAATGCTCCATCTCAACCATCTAGAAAAAGAAGAGCAAGTTAAACACAAAGCTCATAGAAGTGAGGAAATTGTAGATTAGAGCAGAAATCAATGCAATTGAAACTAAAAAAAAAAACAATACAAAGAATTAATGAATCAAAAAGCTGGTTTTTGGAGAGAATCAACAAAATTGAAAAGACCCTAGCTAACCTTATCAAGAGAAAGAAAGAAAGAAAAAACCCAAATTCATGCAATAAGAACTGAAAAGGGAGAAATTACTACAAATCCCATGGAAACTCAAAAGATCATGAATACCTACTTTGAAAATCTCTACTCACATAGAGTGGAAAACACAGAGGAAATGGACAGATTTCTAGAAACATAGGAACTACCAAAGCTCAACAAAGAAGATATAGTAATTTTGAGCAACCTAATATCAGCTATTGAAATTTAAAATATAGTTAAAAACTTACCAACAAAGAAAAGCCCAGGTATGGATGGATTCACAGCTGAATTCTATAAGAAATTTACAGAAGATTTGATGCCAGTACTCCTTAAACTCTTCAAAGAAATTGAGAAAAAAGAAATCTTCCTTAAATCACTCCTGGAGGCAAGTATTACTCTGATACCAAAAACAGAGAAAGATCCAACCAAAAAAGAGAACTATAGGCCAATCTCACTAATGAACATTGATGCAAACATTCTCAACAAAATACTGGCAAACGGAATGCAGCAAATCATCAAGAAGATTATACATCACGACCAAGTGGGGTTCATTCCAGGAAAGCAGGGATGGTTTAACATACACAAATCAATAAATGTAATATACCACATCAACAGAGACAAAAACAAAAACTACATGGTCATCTCAATAGATGCAGAAAAAGCTTTCAACAAAGTCCAACACAGGTTCATGACAAAAACCTTTCAGAAACTCAGAATACATGGCATCTACCTCACCCTTTTAAAGGCAATCTATGACAAACCAACAGCCAACATTATACTAAACGGACAAAAACTGAAAGCTTTCACTTTGAAATCAGGAACAAGACAAGGATGTCCACTATCACCTGTCCTTTTCAACATAGTTCTGGAAACACTAGCCAGGGCAATCAGACAAGAGAGAGAAATAAAAGGAGTAAAGATAGCAAAGGAAGAAGTAAAATTATCACTATTTCCAGATGACATGATACTCTATATAGAAGTGACATGATACTCTATATAGACCCAAAAGACTCCATTAAAAGACTGCTAGAGGTAATAAATAAGTTCAGCAGTGTAGCTGGATACAAAGTCAGTGCTCAGAAATCAATAGCATTCCTGTACACAAACAAAAAACTCACTGAGAGACAAGTTATGGAAATATCACCCTTTACAATAACATCTAAAAAAATGAAATACTTAGGAATCAACCTAACTAAAAATGTAAAACACCTATATGCTGAAAATTATACTACACTGAAAAAGGAGATTGAAAAGGATATTAGAAAATGGAAGAACATTCCTTGCTCTTGGTTAGGAAGAACCAACATTGTGAAAATGGCCATACTCCCAAAGCTGTTATACAGATATAATGCAATCCAATCAAAATACAATTGGCATAACTCACAGATCTAGAGAAAACACTACTAAAATTCATTTGGAAACAGAAGAAACCTAGGATAGAAAAGGCAATTCTAGGCAACAAAAGCAAGGCAGGAGGCCTCTCAATTCCTGACTTGATTCTATTCTACCAAGCCACAGTGACAAAATCAGCTTGTACTGGCAAAGAAATTGACCTGAGGATCAATGGAACAGATTAGAAGATACAAGCACAACTACAAAGACACTCAGCCACCTGATATTTGACAAAGGGGCTAAATATATTCACTGGAAGAAAGATAGTCTCTTTAACAAATGCTGTTGGAAAAATTGGCTCTCTACATGCTGAAAACTGAAACTAGATCCATGCGTATCAATATGCACAAAACTAAAGTCTAAATGGATCAAAGACCTCAATATTAAAACAGAACCACAAAATCTACTGGAAGACAAATTAGGTAGAAGTATTGGAGACATAGGGGTAGGCAGAAAAATTCATGAACAAAACGCAAACTGCATGGGAAACACTTCAAAGAATCAACAAATGAATTCTTATATTATTGAAAAGTTTCTGCACTTCAAAGAAAATCACCAACAGAGTGAAAAGAAAACCAACAGAGTGGGAAAGAATTTTAACCAGCAACCCCTCAGACAAAGGACTTGTGTCCAGAACATATAAAGAATTGAAAAACATCAAGGCCCCCAAATTCAAAGACGTTCTCCAAAAATGGGCATCTGAGATTAACACACAGTTCTCAGAGAAAGATATACAAATGGCAAATAAATACATGAAGAAATGTTCACCATCACTGGTCATCCGAGAAAGGCAAATTAAAACAGCATTGAGATTCTGCCTTACTCCTGAGAGAATAACTGTCATCAAGAAATCAACTGATAACAAATGTTGGTGAGGCTGCAGGGAAAAAGGAACACTGCTCCACTGTTGGTGTGAATGTAGACTAGTACAACCATTATGGAAATCCATATGGAGAATTCTCAGAAGACTAGGATTGGAAGCCCCATTCAATCTAGCTGTTCCTCTCATGGGTATTTTCCCCAAAGAACTGAAAATTTCATACCACAGTGATATATGAGCACCCATGTTCATAGCTGCACAATTTGTGATGGCTAAATCCTGGAAACAACCAAGATGCCCATCAACTGCAGAGTGGGTGAAAAACATGTGGCATTTTTATAAAATGGAATATTACTCAGCTATAAAAATGGATGACCTTGAGGCATTCATAGGCAAATGGAGACAAGTTGAGATTATCCTCATTAGTGAAATAAATAAGAATCATATTTATAAATATCATAATGTGTCTCTAGTGTAAAATGTAAATAAGAACTACAAGAGTGATAAAACCAAAATGTGTAATTGCTGTTGTTAGAAAGAGAGGAAAAGAAAGTGCTATAAGGAATATTACTGCATGTATGTCTGAATGTGTAAAATAGATGATCATATTGCTGAATCTTTGTTGGATCTTTGAGCAGAACTGTTTGTAGTCTGACTGTTTGAATGTTTACTATGTACCCTTTAACTTTGTAACTTGAACAACTATATTCAGGATGACAGTATATAATTTATAAATTACTGATTTCTTAGTGGGGCTTTTTCTCATTTTCCTTTTTCTTTCTTTCTTTCTTTCTTTCTTTCTTTCTTTCTTTCAGGATTCTGTATTTTTGCTACCCTTTTTGTTTTGCCTTTTTTTCTTCTCTTTAAATAAAATTTTAAAAATGTATAATTGCTATTGTAAAAAAAAGAGGAAATAGGAAGCACTATAAAAGATATAGCTGCATGTATGTTTAGGTGTGTGGGATTGATAACCATATTTCTAGGTTCTTTTTGGATTGTCAAACAGATCTGTTTGCACTCTCACTGCTTGATTGTCCACTTTGCGTGCTTTAATTTTGTAACTTGAATAACTATTTCTAAAAGAACAATATGTAGTTTATCAACTAGTGAAAAAAAGAGAACTACAAGCCAATCTCCCTAATGAACATAGTTGCAAAAATTCTCAATAAAATATTGGCAAACAGGATGCAGCATATCATCAAGAAGATTATACACCAAGACTAAGTGGGATTCATCCCAGGCATGAAGGGATATCTCTCTCTCTCTCTCTCTCTCTCTCTCTCTCTCTCTCTCTCTCTCTCTGTATACACATATATATATGTAATCCACCATATTAATAGAGCAAAAAATAAGAATCACATGATCATTTCTACGGATGTAAAAAAAGCTTTCGATAAGATCCAACACCCATTCATGATAAGAACCTTAGAGAAAATTGGAATACATGGTCCTTACCTCAATATGATAAAGGCCATCTATTACAAACTAAAAGCCAGAGCCATATTAAATGGGCCAAAACTTAAAGCTGTTAGCTTTTTAAATCAGGCACAATAGAAGGATGTCCCTTATCACTGCTCCTATTAAACATAGTACTGGAAATACTAGCCAGAGCAATTAGACAAGAGAGAGAAATAAAAGTATTAAAGACAGGAGAAGAGGTATTTAAACTATCATTATTTGCAGGTGACATGATACTCTACATAGAAGACCCAAAATCTCCTTTGAAAGACTCCTAAATATAATAAATTCAGCAATGTAGCTGGATACAAAGTCAATACTCAAAAATCAATAGGATTCTTAAACATTAACAACAAAATCACCAAGAGAGAAATAAGAGAAGGCACACACTTCACACTAGCACCCAAAAAATGAAATATTTAAGAATTAATCTGATGAAAGAAATAAAAGATGTACAGAGAAAATTATAATACCCTGAAAAAAGAAATCAAACAGAATCTCAGAAAATGGAAAGACATCCCTTGTTCATGGACAGAAAGAATAAACATAGTGAAAATGGCCATTCTCCCAAAATTGTTATACGGATTCAATGCATTCCCAATGAAAATACCACTAATATACCTGATATATCTAGAGAAATCACTCCTAAAATTCATCTGGAACCAGAAGAGACCTAGAATAGCATAGGCAATTCTAAGCATCAAAGGCAAGGCAGGTGGCACCACAATCCCTGACTTGAAGTTATACTACAAAGCTACTATAAAAAAATCAACATGGTAATGGAATAAAAACAGACAGGAAGATCAAGAAATAGATTAGAAGATACAATCACAACTAGAAACACATTCAACCAACTTATCTTCAATAAAGAGGCCAAACATGTTCACTGGAAAAACGATAGTTTCTTTAATAAATGTTGCTGGAAAAACTGGCTATCCATATGCCAAAAACTGAAACTAGACCCATGCCTGTCACCATGTACTAAACTAAAATCTAAATGGATCAAGGACCTAAATATTAAAATAGAAACACTAAATATGTTGGAAAACAAATTAGATAAAAAACCTTGATAACATAGGGGTAGGTAGAGAATTCATGAAGAAGAACCAAACTGCACAGGAAATACTTCCCAGAATCAATAACTATGATCCTGTCTTATTAAAGCATTTCTGCATGTTGAAAGAAATCTCAAGCAGAGTAAAAAGAATACCCACAAACTGGAAAAAAAATCTTAGTGAACTGACCATAATACAAAGGACTTCTGTCTAGAACTTATCAAGAATTAAACAAAATATGACCCCCAAAATTCAAAGACCAAATCCAAAACTGGCATCCGAGATGAACACACACTTTGCAGATGAAGAAATTTGAATGGTAAATAAGTACATGAAAAAATGTTCATCATCATTGATCATTAGAAAAATGCAAATTAAACCACACTGTCATTCCACCTCCCAAAAGAATGGCCAGGATCAAGAAAACTACCAACAACAAAAGCTGCTGAGGTTGTAGGGAACAAGAACTCTTTTGCATTGCTGGTGGGAGTAGACTAGTGCAACCACTTTGGAGGTTATTCTGGAGATTCCTTAAAAAGATAGGATTGGAAGTCCCATTTGACCAAGTTATTCCACTTCTAGGCATATTCCCAGAAGAACTGAAAACATCATACCACAGTGATATATATGCACCCATGTTTAAAGCAGCACAATTTGTAATAGCCAGATCTTGGAAACAACTTAAATTCCCATCATCTGAGGAATGGATAAAAAAAATTGTGGTACTTTTATACAATGGAGTACTACTCATCTATAAAGAACGATCAAATTGAGATATTTATAAATAAATGGATGCAACTTGAGTCCATACTCATAAGTGAAATAAATCAAACTCACATGTATAAATACCGTATAGTCTCCCTAGTGTAAGAAATGGTAAGAGTACATAAGACTTTTTGGTAATCATGCTTCACCATTATATTGCTTTGAAGTCTTATGCTTTCACTAATTGATTGGAATGGTTTTCTTCTGTTTTATCCTTTTATATGTGATGGTATGAATAGTTACTCTGAAGAAAAGACAATATGGCAGCCATTTCTGATTTAATATCATCTTGCTTTTAAGTCCCACTATGCTTTTGTTTTTCTATGACCATGTTTTCTATCATGTTGTGTCTTATTGGATTTTAATATATATGATAGTATAAACAAATTTTTATGGAAAATGAGAATATAGTAGTCATTGTTCATCTTCTGTTATTTGCTTCAGAGTGCATTGTAATACTTTCATTCTCTAGAGTGGTTTTATTCTATTTTGTTATGTTTGAAATTATTGTGTGTGAAGCTAAGCTCAACTATTTGAAAGAAACAGACACTATTCTATCTAGTTTTAATATCTGATTGTCTTGTTGTGAAGTGCTGTGTTGCTTACATTATTCTGTTCTGATATGCTTTGATCTGTCCTCTTTTGTTTTATTTTCTTTAAAATAAAAAATAAAGAAATCACTGGTCAATATTAAATTATTTTTATACTTAAAGGGAATTGTTAAAAATATTTAATGCAAAATAAACTGAAGATTGAGTAAATAATCTCTTAATATAGACTTATCAATAAACTTATACACTGTAATGGATGAAAAGAGAAACAATGGAAGCAAAATATAAATGAATTTTGTAATGTATACTGTTATTTCAGATTTAAAATTCTATATGCAAAATATTCACAGCAATACCAGTAAATCTCTTCAAAAGTAAGTACTTGGATGACCAAATTTTCCTTTACAAAACATGCAAAATATTTTTGAAATAGTGTAAAGTTTTATTACAATATTTGTAAATGATAAAACACAAGCCATCAAATAAAATATTTCTATGGAAATACATGAAATATAATCAATTCAACTGCTCGGGATAATGGGGCTTGCTATAAGAATGTGAGTTTGGGCTTTGCATTTTCACCATTGTCCTCAGGATGGTGGGGTCAGCAGAAAGAGCATAAGAAAACTCTCCATTGGTGAGTGGATGGACCAGAACACCAAGACTCAAGACTACAGCCAAGTCCTGGGAGTTTGAGTATGCATGCTTTTGTAAGGCAGAGTAATCAGCCAGACCTGCAATGTAGAAGCATCTGAAGCAACCAAGGAGCCACGGGTTGGACTCTGGAGAACTGCACCAATAGAAGATCAGTCCCAGCCCCTTCATCCAGATACCATGCACAGCTTCATACCCATTATATTTCTTGGATTTAAAGGGGACACTATCACAGAACTGTAAATGCCAGAGGTATTTTACTACTTTTATTGACTCTTCTGTTAGATTTGCTATCCTTTTTGTGTCTGGTTGGACACCTCTTATTTTCATATTCAGTGTTTATTTTTATGTTTGAAATTTTCTCTCTCTCTCCTCTCTCTCATCTCCTTTTTCTTTCCTTCTCATTTTTCTTTTGCATTTTCTTTTTCTCACTTTCTTATTTTCACTGTTTAGGTTTCCTAACTTTCTTTTTCATTTTTGTCTATTGATCTTCCATTTTTCCTCAAATATTTCTTGACTTTTAACTATCAGTTGTGTGATCATTTTATCTGTCCTTTCTGATTACTCTGAATTCTATTTTAATTTCTCCTTCCTGTGTCCTTCACTTTCCTAAAACCATGGTGATTTCCCTTTGACCTCCAGCCTTCACTCTACCATATCTGAACTCATTCATCACTGTAGCTTGTATGCTACCCATCTTAACTCCCCTGCCTCCCACAGAGGCTAAATTCATTCCTCCAAGGGTAAAGTCACTGCATATAAGTGCATGGTATATATTTGATTTTGTTATATAACCTTAGAATTTTCTCCTGTGAATTGAGGAAGCAGGTTAATGGTTACCATATTTTGTCAATAATTATGCTCTACTTGAAACTATTATTATTAACTGTACTATCTTAGCCAGGATTTCATACATGTTAAAAATAGTTTCTTTTCTGCCACACTGTGGTTGTATGAGCTCATAATCATCACCACATCCCACTACCAAAGGATTTGGAACTAATCCAAATTGTAATTCTTTATACATTTCAAACTGGGAAGGTAAGTTCTTGGGATAAATCTAATGAATCACATACATCTAGGAGAAATTCCTGAAGGACACATATCTACAATGGAAGCCTAAAAACAGGTGATAAAACTGTATATCACAAGAAATTGGCAAGTATCCACAAATAAAACAAAATAAAATGAAAAAGAGAAAATAGAAAATTACAGGACACAGAAGGAAAAAGCAACCCCAGATTCCACCCACCCAGGGCAAGTCTGAAACTCAGTGAGACAGATGAAATTGGGAGTCAAACACAGGAACATTCTGAATGATAAAAATGGAAGGGAAAAAACAGTTGGAGAAGGCTAGAGATAAAATAATCTCCCAGGTAAAAAAAGGTCATGTTTAAAATCAAAGAAAGAAGAGACAACACATATAAAGAATAGATAAGCTTAGAAAAATGATAGTATCAAAAAATTACCAACATAGAAAGGAAATGGAAACCATAAAAGAGAGCCAAAAAAAAAATCTACAAACTAAAATCTCCATTCAAATTATATGCCAAAGATTGAAAGAAGAGTAGGGTAGAATTTCATATCTTAAATACATAATTGCAGATAGTGATCATGAAAAGAAAGATATATTAAAAATCATAAGAAGTCATAAAGAATTGATCCAACAGTTACAAGATGAAGGAAGGAAGAAAAACATAAGCTTGAGGAAGAGCTAAAGATGGCCAATCAATAAGCAGCAAAATACAAAGCCTCCCAGGTGAAACAACTCATATGAATGAATAAAACATCCTAGAGAGATGCAAACTGGGGAGATGGATCCTCTTAACACAGGAAGAAATTAAAACATAAAAAAGATTGTCAAACTCATCAGGACTACAACTGGAACAGCTAAAAATTACAGGACACAGCATTTTTGCTGCAACTCACCAAGTTTGCACTGGTATGAATTTGCACCAGCTTGAATCTGCACTGGCCTGGCAGAGCTGCCCAAATTCATTCCCGCCACCACTCACAAGAGCCACAGCAGTGCTGAAGTTGGGGGCTGGTGAGCTCAATGAAGAGCAGAGCCAGCCAAGGCACCTTCATTAATCCACAGTCAGTCCTGGGAATGAGACCCCCCAATGGGAAGTGTGTGACCAAATGGTCGACATGTTAGATTCAGGCATGAGGAGCCTGAACTGGGAGTGACAGTGACTTCAGTTGGATGCTCCCTCACCAGAGCAGATTCGTGGGGTTTGCTTGGACTTGGTTGCACCCCTGGCCAGGAACCAATGAGCCACCCCATTCCCTGAACCTAGAACACACTAACCTGGTGAAGGCCCCTGAAGTTTGCCTGGCCCTGTGGGGAAGGGCAGGCATACACAGTCCCTGTTTACATCTTAGTGACAAGAGCAGGCAGGAAAGGGGGGAGGTCCCTCACCAACATGCTTCAGAGGAAATGTGGCCAACAGAAAAGGGGGCTGGGACATGCACTGTACAACTGTGTGGAGGAAGCCAGGTCCATGACAGGAGAGAGAGGCAAGAGGAGGCCCCTAGCCCAGAACCCTGAGAGCACTGATCTAGGAGAGGGAAAAACAAGGGAGACTGAGTGTGGCAAACATGCAACATCAGACATGGTTTCAATGGACACTAAGAGATATCTTTGGGACCTTGTGGATGAGCTCCAAACTGAAATATTAAATCAGGTAAACCAAAATTTGAGTAGTGTAATAGAAGAAATGCTAAGCATCTCTCAGGAAGTTATGGACAGAAGGGAGGAACACAAAAAGGGGAGAGAAACATTCGATAAAGAATATAAAGAAAATATATAATACATGAAGCAGATTCAAAAAGACTACTAGGAAAGTAAAACCTCCATTGAAAGCTGACAAATCTCCTTAAAAGAAACTAAGGATAGACTATCAAACTTGAAGAAAAGTTTAAAATGTGTGATCATGAAAGAAAATATCTCTTAAAAATAAGAAGGAAACAGGCAGTAACAATAAAAAGGCTAGAAGATGACAAGAGAATCTCCAATTTAAGAATAAGAAATGTGAATGAAGAAGCAGGAATACAAACAGGTGAATTACAAAGGCTATTCATGGAAATAATTAGGGAATATTTCCCAAGCAAGGGAAAAGAAAATGACATTCAGTTGTGTGAGGCATACAGAATTCCAGCCACCTGCAGCCAAAACAGATCTACACCCAGACATATAATAATCAAGATACTAGAATTTCAATATAAAAACAGGATATTAAAAGCCATCAGAGAAAAGAAACAGATTACCTATAAAAGTAAGCCCATCAGGATCATGGCTGACTTCTCGACACAGACCATCAGATCAAGAAGTACTTGGAGCAAAGTATTCCAAGCCCTGAAAAAAAATAACCTCCAGCCCAGATTGATATACCCTGAAAAACTGTCACTAGAACTTAATGGAGAAGCAATATACTTCCATGGCAAAGAAGAACTGGGGGAGTTTGTGACCACCAATCCAACCCTACAGAGAATACTGAAGGACATTCTAGAGAGAGGGAAAAATCATACCAGGATTTTAGGAACAGTGGCAGAAAGGCCTCAATGAGTGGGTCAGGCAGTAGAATGAAGGAGAAAACTAGACAGAGGCAGAAAAATAGCATAACAGAAATGGTGCAGAGAAGGATGGCTAGAATCTCTAACACAGATGGCCTTGATACACTATATTGTTAATAGCGCACCAGGATTTAAAACCCACATTATTCACACTACTCTGTTTAGGTGTATTATATTCTGTTTCAGTCATTCTACCTATACTAGATTTGAGGGCACAGACAGTTATCCCGAAAATAACAGTATATAGTACAGTAATCATCCTTAGTTTCCCATTAACTTAATTTAAAGCTCTGTAAAACCTTCACTGTTTTACCATGACTGATCATAATTGACTCTGGTTTGTTGGATCACTGTTTTGTATTGGTAGATTTTATTCAAAGCTGTTATGATTGATAGTATCAAGTCTGAGAGTATAGGCAACTGCACTTAAGTTGACAAGATTCACTATAATATCCACTATAGTTTGATTATTACCTGCCTTTGAAGTTTTAGACTGTCTACAATGTCTTATTTTTACTAATATTGTTATGTGCTGCTATATTCAATTATACTGCTATATTCAATTATGCCTGATGATAGAGACAATTCTATTGAAGATAATAAGAAACAATACAGTAATCATTGCAGATCACCTTGTACTGTGGTTTTATATGACTTTTTGGTTTCATGCTTTTATAGGAAATTGTTTTGTTTTGTCTTGCTAAGTTCTGTTTTTCCCTCTAATACAGAAAGGATAGAAATACATGTAGAGACTCATGCATGCATAGCTGTTTATACACTCACTGTTTGAATATCTACTTTGTGTGCTTTAATTTTGTAACTTGAACAACTATTTCTAAGAGGACAATATGTAATTTATCAGCTAGTGATTTCTTATTGTTTATCTTTTTTTAAAATTCTGTATTATCTCTACCCTTTACATCCTTTTGTTTCTCTTTAAATAATAAAAAAAAATTTTTAAAAAACATAAGTTTGATGGGGGTCAACAAGATAGGCAGTGACAACACAAATGACATTAAAATAAAAGAACTTCACAAATGATGGTAGAAAATTTCCCAATATGGATAAAGAATTTGATGTACAAATAAAGGATACATATAGAATACCAAACAGCTCTAACCAAAATAAAACTACACTAAGATATATAGTAATAAAGATCCCTGAAATTAAGTAAAATAACAGAATACTAAAATGAGAAAAAAAGAAAATATACGACTATAAAGGAAAGACCATCAGAATCCTTGCAGTTTTCTCCACAGAAACTTACCAATCTAAAAATACTTTTCCAGTCCTGAAGAAACAACAGCTTCCAAACAATGTTGATGTACCTTGCAAAAGTATCTTTCAAAACTAATAGAGAAATAAAATGCTTCCATGAAAATGAAAAATTAAAGGCATTCATGACCTCCATAACAACTCTACAAATAATATTGAAAAATGTACTATGCCAAGATAAAAATGGCCACAATTCCAAAAACGACACAAAGCTATCACCAATCAGGGCAAGCTGTTAAATAGAGGGAAAAAACAGCAAACCAACAATAGGAAAAGATAAACCTATACATATCAGCTATGACTATCAATGTAAATGATCTTAATTCACCAATTAAAGAAAAAACATAGTAGGATGGATCAAGAAACAAGATTTCACTATGTGCTATATACAAGGAACACATTCAACTAAAAAAAAAAATTCAGACAAAGTGAAAGGATGGAAAACAATCTCCCCTGCAACAGGAACCCAGAAAAAAGCAAGAGTAGTTATTGATTATAAATAATGTGAACTTCAAACTAAGAATGAGCCAAAGAGATACAGGAAGTCATTACATACTTATTAGGGAAACACTTAAAGAAGAAGAGATAACAATTATAAATATGTATGTACCAAATATGAAAACACAACTCTATAACAATTATTAATAGACATGAAAAGAAATAAAATGATTGTAATGGGAGACCTCAATACCCCATTATCACAGAGACAGATCAACTAGACAAAAAAGGCAAAGAAATTTCAGAACTGAACCAAACCATTTGTGAACAAATGGATTTAATAGATGCTTTCATAGTATTTTACTGAAATCATCGGAATACACATTATTCTCAGCTACACTTGAAATAATCTCGTGTATATCATCTAATCATAGTACGGTGGAATTGGAACTTAATGGTAAATGATGCCACTAAAACTTCATAAAAATATGCAAGTTAAATAACATGCTCATGATCAACCAATGATACACAGATGAAATAAAGGAAGAAATTAAACAATATATACAACTAAACAAGAAATCAGATACACAAGTCTGGAATTTATGGGACACAGTGATTGCAGTCCTATGATGGAATCTTGTAACATTGAATTCTCACATTAGGATGACATAGGGAGCACAAATAAACAACCTAATGTTACACCTCAAGCTTCTGGAAAAAAAATGGCAATTCAAACCCACAGCCCATACAAGGGACAAAATTACAAAAATGCAACGGAGACCAAGAAAACAATACAAAGAATTAAAGAATTGAAAAGTTGGTTCTTGGAAAGATAAACATAATTGACATCAAGACAATGTTTTCTAAAAAAATAAAGGAAAGAAAAGATTCAAATGCATGCATTGAATAAGTATAAGGATGAAATCATTACAGATCCTGTGAAAACTCAAAGAACCAAGAATACCTACATCAAAAATCTTTAGTATCATAGGATGGGAAACACAGAAGCAATAGATAGATTCTTAAATAAAGTCAAACTGAGCTTAAAAGATACAAAAGTTTGAATAATCCAATATCAGCTAATGAGACAGAAAATGTGACTTAAAACATTCCAATAAAGAAAAGCTCATGTCCTGAAGGACTGACTGCTGAGTTCTACAAGAAAGGTAGAGAGGATTTAAATCCAACACCACTCAAACTCTTTAATGAAATGAAAACTGAAGCAATATCCCCTAAGTCATTCCAGTAGGCAAGCATTATGCTGATACCAAAATAAGAAAAATATTCATCCAAAAAAGTGAACAAGAAGATGATCTCCCTAATGAACATAGATTCAAAAATCCTCAATAAGATAGAAGCAAACAGAATGCAGGAATTCATCAAGAAGATTACACACCATGACATAGTGTGATTTATCCCAGGAATGAATGAATGGTTCAACACATGTAGATCAGTAAATATAATACATCATATCAACAGAATCAAGAACAAAAATATTGTAATCATCCCAATACTTCAAGAAAAAGCTTTTTAATAAAGTCTAACACTATCTCATGATAAAAAAACATGCAAATAATTGGAATAGAAGGTCTTTACATCAATCTCATAGAAGCCTCTCATGAAAAACAAAATTGTCAGCATCAACCTAAATAAATGAAAATTGAAAGCTTTCACTCTAAAATCATGAAAATACAAGGATGTCTACTACCACCACTCCTTTTCAATGTAATTCTGGAAATATTAGCAACAGCAGTTAGACAGGAGAGAGAAATAAATAAAAAGAATAATTATAAAGAAGGAAGAATTTTAACTATCCTTATTTGCAGATGACATGATAGTCTACCTAGAAAACCAAAAAAATTCCACCAAAAGACATTTATAATAACTACCCAAATTCAATAGTGTAGTTGGAGATAAAGTCAGCACTCACAATCAATAGCATTCTTTCTGAGAGGACATTTAGTGAAACCACACCCTTCACAATAGAATTCAAAAAATAAAATACTTAGAAATCAATCTAACAAAAAAACAATCTGTATATTGAAAATTACAGTACACTAGAAAAGGACATTGAAAAGCATATCTGAAAAAGGAGCAATATTCTTTGCTCATGGATAGAAAGTATCAGCATTGTGAAAATGGCCGTAATCCCAAAATTGTTACATGGATTTAATGCAATCCCAATGACAATACTATCAACATACCTCAGAGAATTTCAGGTGCTTTTCTTAAAATTTATCTGGAATCAGAAGACACCTCGAATACCAAACATAATCCTGGGCAACAAAGGCAAGGCAGCAGGTATCACAATCCCTGACTTGAAAATATACTATAAAATTATTGTTAAAAAATAAGCATAAAAAAATAAAATTATTGTCAAAAAAATAATAAAACATGATAATGCAAAAAAAATAAAAATAAAAAACCAAAAACCTACACTTGGTGACCTGTTGGACAGATTACAAGATGTAGAGAGAGTTACAACCACACTCAGTAATGAATATCTTTGACACAAGAGCAAAACATATTCAGTGGAAGAAAGATACCCTCCATAATCACTGGTGCAGTGAAAACTAACTGTCTACATGGGGAACACTAATCTAGAACTATGTCTACCACTGTGTATTATTCTAATGTCAAACTGGATCAAATATCTAAATATTAAAACAAAAACTCTAAATATACTGGAAGACAAATTAAGTAGAAATATTAGAGACATAGGGAGAGACAGAAACTTCATGAACAAAGCTGTATCAGCAAAAGAAACATTTCATACAATCAACAACTGGTAGCTCATGTTAGTAGACAGAATTGCACATCAATAGAAATCACCACCACAGCTAAAAGAGAATTCACACAATGGGAAAAAAATTTTGCCAAGTGACTGTCATACAATGGCTTTTTATATATAAATAATGGGAAAAAACTCAGACCCCTTGCTCCAAGTTCAAAGATACAATACAATACTAGGCAGCTGAGATTAATAGATGCTTCTCAGAAGAATTACAAATGGCTAATAAGTATGAAAAAATGTTCAAAGTCATTGATAATTCGTGAGATGCAAATTAAAGTAACACCAAGATTTTATCTCACTCCAGTAAGGTGGCTATCATCAAGAAAACAACCAATTATAAATGTTGGAGGAACTGTGAAGCAAAAGGAACCCTGCTCCATGGTTGGTGGTAATGTAGACTGGAGCAACCAATATGGAATACAATGTAGAGATTCTTCAAAAAACTAGGATTAGGGTTTGCATTCAACCTGGCTATTCCTCATCTGAGTATTTTCATCAAAGTAATAAAAATATCATTCCACAAAAATATATGTCCATCCATTTTTATAATGTCATATTTGTAATAGCTAAACCTTGGAAATAACTCAAATGCTCAATAACCAAAGAATAGACAAAAGAGATGTGATAATTTTATACAATGCAGGATTATTCAGCTATAAAAGGTAAATGAGACATTTGTATAGCTATAAAAGGTAAATGAGACATTTATATATCTTACTCATAAGTGAAATAAATCAGACTTGCACAGATGAGCATCATATTGTGTCCACTGTGTAAGAAGCTGGAAAAATAATAAGATAAGAAATGTACAACAGATATTGTGAAATGAGAAGAAACTGCTCAAAAGGAAAGAGTAACTGGGATTGGAGAAAGGAGACGAGAAGAAAGAGACAAAAATAAAATGAATACTATATATTATATAATAGTTAAAAGTTATACTACTAATTGCTGTTAGTTCATTGAAAAGATACGTTTGTACCTATGTTGTTTGATTAATATCTCATTACTTAAATCTCATGATATAAGCAACTACTTTGAAGATAATATGCAATGTACTAGCCATTTTTAGTCTTTGACAATCCTGTTTTGAAACTTAGTTTTATAAAAAGTCTTATACTCAATCCAACTATTAAAATAATGCAAATGTTACAACATCTGATTACTTGCAACCAATTTTGGGGACTTACTTGAGGTAAAGATTAAGGAAATAATATTTTACTGCATGACTGGATAACATGGCAATTTTGTTTCTAGTTGGTTGTTTGATATTAAAAGTAAAAGCATTTTAAAGCATAGATATATTTGAGCCCAGCTAATTTCATTCACAGAATTCATTTCCTATAATCAAAGGAAATGATATATATCTCTGTATTTGTATACTACAATGTAACATCTGTCAAATAACTATTATCTTCCTTATTGTAGAGACAAGAAGCCAGTTAGAAAGTTAGGAAGCTCCAAATGGTGAGAAGCAGTGAATTTTAGCTATCTTATAGGATATATCATGGAGGTAGAAGTGTCTTCATGAACCTATTGATGTATATGTTAACATATTTGTCCTATGTTAGTGTAAGAAAAAAGGTTTACAGCACCATAGAAGCAGTACACTCAGCTTCTAAAGTAGTACCTATATATGAATACAAAAAAGTCAGATATATGATTGTGGCTATTTTAATTTTTCAAACCATAGCATTTCTGAATACATGGACAATCTCTTCCTGTGAATCATTAAACTTATTTTTTGCAATACATTGTTGATATAAAGAGAATATGTGTGTGTATATATATATATATATATATATGTAACATTTTTTTCCATGACTCATTTTACATTTCCTTCTGGTTTCAGGAAAAATAAATTATTTCTAGTGTTTCCCATAGTACTCTTTCCCAGTAGGTAAGTCAGCCTGCATATTTAAAGCTGTGGGAATTGCCAAGATGAGTTTGCAATCACTGATGGACTTTATCATGTGTGAGAATGAAACTGAGCCAACATAACAGCAGAGTAATTCCCTGAGCTGCTGTAAATGGAGAGCAGAGCAAAACAGAAAGAGAAATTAGATTCTCTCCTCCCTGAAAAAAGGAATGCACTCTCTGTCCAGCATACTTGAAATATTATTGAAATTGAAGGACACTTCGTGTCTGACAAGTTCATTCTCCTCCACTATCTTCTAGAATTGGGGATGCCCAAATCTAGAATCCTTAGATTTGTTTCCATGATGCTTCCCTGTGCTGGTTCTGTCTCTTACTCATGGACACTCAGGGGCAGAGCCTAATATTTTGATATAAAATCCCTTTGGCCCATGTAGCATTAAGAAGCATACAGATCCTCATAACCAGTGCAAACCACATTGAAGTAACCCTACACACAGGGTTCTGTCCTGATTAAATTAAAAACGTTTCTCACCATTCTAAACCAATGTATTAATTATTTTTAAAAGTTTTCAAGAACTTGACAGCAGGCTCTTATGATCCACCCACTCTCTATTACTGACTTTCTGTCACTGAGAACAGCACCCCACAGTTGCTACCAGAATTATAGCACATGAAAGGGAAACATCAATAAGGACAACAGATAACATAGTTTGAAACAGTGTGTACAGAAAATATTCCTGTCACATATATCACCTGCATGTAGTGCCAGTATTCCAGAGACCTGGGTAAGGGGATACTTAAACTGATGATATTATTGGTATTGTAGGTAATACAAAGAGACCCTGACTCAAATATCATGACATTGTGGGTAAAAGTGTCAAGATATAAAAGTATAAACAGACATTGGAACATCCTAATGAAAATGAGAAATGTACACACACAATCTATGGAACTGAGTGGTCAATATTTCTTATCCTTCCATTACTCCTCCCAATTACAGGAGCATTTGTGACTTCAGCTTCTGACAAGACCCAATCAATAATTGTGTCAGTAATATCCCCATTCCACACAGGGGCAGAATGAATGAGCTAGAGTCCTCTGAATCTTTGCAAAATCCATTAATGAATTATATATTTGTCTATAGAACTGATGTCATAGTATCTGAGAACAAAGAGTGTCCATTTGTTCACATGAGGAAGAATTGATCTGGAGGCTGAAAACCTTATAGATGAATTAGTCCTTATTTGTGCTCTCACTTGTAGATTCACAAGTCAGAGATGACACACTGCATAAAGGCATGACATGCACATTATGGAAATGTAACTGAATATCTAGAGTAAGATCTCCTCTAGCAGGAGGATTATGACATTCTGTAAGGATACAAGATTTTTATGCATAATTAAATAAAATTAGAAGGCACTGCTTTATATCAAAACAATACTTTGTGGCAGGTGCTTGGTGCTGATTACAGCAGCTTTTTATTCTAAAGACGATCACTTAATATGCTACATAGCAGTGGCTCACACTTGGAAGGAGGGCCTGGGATAATAGAACAAGATAGAGAGTGGTGATGCATCCCACGGTTTCCAACCCTGAAAATAGCAACCTATCAGCACAGGAATTCTCTTCCCAGTTTTAAAAGCTGAGAGAGATTACAGTTAAATTCAAAATAATTCCTGGACAAACTTTACATCTATGAGTGGAGAGGACAGGTCAGCTATGGAGTAAATGTGGATGTAATCAACCATAGATACTTAGGAACTATGCTTCCTGATAACAAACAAGAAACTAAATACATCAAGAAAGACACTAATGGGATGATAAAGTAGTCCTACAGTGGCTTTAATTGTGAGATACCACTGTAGTATATATAAAAAAGGAAGAAAAGTCCCCCAAACACCACATCTCCATCCTTGTACACACTTATGCTCCTTCTGCATGGGCAAAATTCATTTTCAAAATTACACACTATAATGGGAAGCTGCAGGAAAATGAACCCAACAATCAACAGGAACAAGAATGTCTACATTACTGTCCAAGTGAACCAGAATCTTGCTATGTCAGCCATGGAAACATATATATTACGTGTATGTGTGTTCTTTATTTTTTTATTTTGACTCAAGAGAACACTTGTTCTCTGGGCAAATTTCAGCAAACCCACCCAGTGGAGCAATTGGCACCATTTGCCAACAGGGTATTGCATCTGAGGCCTGGTGTTAAGGAAGTAAGCATAACTTGAAAATTACATTGAGTATCATTCTGTCCTCCTATAGGCACAATGACTCAGCCAAGTCCACTGATAGCAATCACACAGTGGCCACCTCCCCTGGGCAGCCTGTCTCACTAATCCTTTTGGAATGTTATCAATACACTGCACTAGAGGTGCAAGCATAAGTGTTTACCAAAATGGTTTGAGATACCCAGTGCCCAACCAAGAATGCATGTATAATATGAAAGCTATAGAACAAGAAAAGGTATAATAGCCTCAGTGACCAAGGTTTATTGCATCAACTGATTATTTAGAGTATGGTCCATGCTTGTCATCATAGCAGTCACTTATGCTGAAACTCACATCCACATATGTCTGATTTGAAAGCCACTTACAATGAGGATAGAAAATATATATCAGTAACTCAATATTGATGCCAAGGTAGGTATAATTTTTGTTTTATGTACATTAATATATGTCTGCAGTACTTGAAGTTTATATATAAGCATCTTGCAGAATCATTTGCATAACACAGCTTGTTCCTTTGTCTAGTCTGGTTCCTTTCCACTTCTCATCCTGCTTTGCTCTAAATCCTCTTCCTCTTTTTCATTGTAGTTGATATTAATATTATTATTGTTCTGAGGGTAGAACTCATGACCTTGTACTTACCAGGCAAGCACTTAACACACTGAATTAACTCCCTGGCCCACTTTTGATATCATTAATTATATTTCATGTTTATGGCATATAAATTTCACATTCATTGAAGTAGGTTCCTGTACATGGTGTATCATTGTTCTACTTCTTTCTCCTTGCCCTTCACATTCTCCTTTCAGCCTCTATATTTAGGATCACTTACTACTTGTAAGTTTCCTGGTACAGTGTCTCCTTCTAACCATCATTAATTTTCAACTTTGTAGTTTGCCATCTGTAAGTGAGAGAAGCTCTATGGAGTGGTGGTGAATCTATATTACATGTGCTGTAGTAACCACTGTTGTCATAGGAAGTTCTGAAATGCTTGCCATCACTGTTTTATATTTAGATTTGTACCTTACTTATTCTACTCCTCATTACCTTTTCCAAGGGCATTCATTTTCCTAGGGATGTCTCAAATTTGTCCTTTCTAACTGAATACTATTCCATTATGCAAAGAAACCACATTTTCTTTATCCAGTCATCTGTTGATGGCTATACAGGCTGCATCTAGCTTTCAGCTGTTAGGAATTGTGCTTTGAAAACATTTTGATGTATGTATTGCTGTACTATGATGTATCAAATACTTTGTTAAGATGCCTAGAAGATGGATAGTATCGTATATGAAATTTATAATGTTTCTTTGTGAAATATCTGTACTGATTTACCTCATGATTTTATGACTTTACATTTACAAAAAAAGTAGGAGAGTCCTTTTATCATTACAGCATCAGAATTTGATACTTTTTCACTGCTTGTTGATTCTCATTCATTTTATCATTTTAAAATATTATTATTATTATCATTATTATTATTATATTTTTCTCTTTAAAGATAGTAAAATCCAACAAAACAAAACAGAACAAAACTAATCAACACTATGCAGCAAAACTGGTACAGAAATTCAATGCAGGAGAGTAGGGATGGGGATTTAGTTCAGTGGCTTGAGTGCTTCTTTGGTAAGTGTGAGGTCCTGAGTTCACTCCTTGGTACAACAAAAAAAGAAGCAGGATAATCAGAAAACAACAATAGCTACCATAATATATCTTGTTATCTTCACAATATCTGTCCCTTCCATCAGGTGTATCAAAATCAAATAAAAAACAAAATGAATAAAACCAATGAAAACAGAATATTGAATAAAGCAAAACAGTTAATCAGAACAAAACAAAAAAGTGAAAAAAAGTTGGACTTCAAAGTCAAGATAGAAGAAAACTTCCTATGTTTGCTTTATTGCATGGCATCATCCTCCAAAGAGATGCTCAGATGATTGGCCTCAGGCCTGAAAAACCAACCAAACAATATAAGAATGTAGTTGCTTTATGTAACTTAGTTGCTATCAATTCAGCCTGTCCTCCAAACCAGCCAGTTGCTTATGGGATGCAAAAGGGAGCATAGTCTTTGATTTTCAGTCTATGTGCCAGTAGTCTAATGGAAGGTGGTATCTGACTTTTCTCTCCCTGGAACCCACATAGCCTGCACAGCTTGCCAGAAAGGCTGGCTAGTTGATTTCTTGGTTTGTCTTCCCAGTCCCAACATGGCTGATTCTTGAGAAGTGCTGGATTTTGTCCTAAATTTTTTTGAGAAAAAATAAAACCAAACAAAGCAGAATAAAGTAAATCAGAACAGAACAATGCAAGTGATACAGGACTCCAAAATAAAACCACAGGAAATAAACAATGGTGTATCTTGTTTTTTTTCAAAATAACTGCCCATACCATGACACACAATAAAATCAAAGAAAAAAATAGAACAAAACCAATCAAAACAAAATAATGAAAGCATTAGAGGACTTCAAAACCAGATAATAGGAAATTAACAATGGCTATAATTATATTTTGTTTTTTTCAAAGTAGTTGTTCATATATTCACACATAATAAAATCAAACAACACAAAACAGACTGATACCAACCAAAACCAGATAATGAAAGCATTGCATGATTTGAAGACAAGGTAATAGAAAATGATAAATGGATACCATGTTTCTCTTTTCCTACAAAATAGCCGTGCTTATGATCATACATAATAAAATTGAAAAAACAAAAAAGAGTAAAACCAATGAAAACAAAAGAATGAAAGCATCATAGCATTTTAACACAAGTTAATAAAATTAGAAATGTAATTGAAAGCTTACTAACAGAATCCTGGGCACTGAACTTGTGCTGGTTGAACCCCAGCACACAGGGAAGCCTTGGAACTTTGCTCCCAGGTGATAAGACCATGCTTCACATCTGAAATCAACATAGGATGCATGGGAGATCCCCATGGGTCTAACTGGGCCACACCCAATGAACTTCAAGCAGCTAGAACGGGCCTGAATTCAGTCCCATACTCGGAACGTGCGAGGGTTGAATCCCTGCACACCGGAAATCTTGGAATGATGCTTACAGGTGGTAAGACCACACCCCAAATCCAAAATCATTGGACAATGCATGGGAGGTCCCCAAAGGCCTAGTAGGTGTAAACTCCAAGCAGCAAGTAGGGCCCTGAATTCATTCCCAGGCTCTGAACGTGTGCAGGTTGAATCTTAGCACACAGAGAAGCCTTGGAACTTCGCTCCCAGGTTATAAGACAACACCCCACATCCCAAATCACAGGAAAATACATGGGAGGTTGCCGTGGGTCTAACTGGGCCATGCCCAGTGAACTCTAAGTGGCTAGTTGCCAGCAGTCTGCCCTGGGAGCCACAACTGGGCCAAGTGATTCCCAGCACAGAGGGGAAGTTTGGAAATGTCACTGGAAACCTGTACATATCAGAAAACGACAAAATGAAAGATCAAAGTGCAATCTCAAACTTCCAGCCCAACCCACACAAGCTTAGGAGACGTGGATGCAGAAGAAAATGTAAGGAATGAACC
This sequence comes from Hydrochoerus hydrochaeris, assembly GCA_004027455.1. NCBI lineage: Eukaryota > Metazoa > Chordata > Mammalia > Rodentia > Hydrochaeridae > Hydrochoerus > Hydrochoerus hydrochaeris. The sequence continues at coordinate 22,296 of PVLA01012235.1, read as the reverse complement.
TGAAATTCCTGAGATGATAAACAACTGAAGTAAAGAAACAACTCCAGAAAGCTATAAAAGAACTCAGATCAGAAATAATCTCGCATGTAAAAGAAGAAATGATAACTGTAATGAAAGAAATGCTGAACACATCCGAAGAAGACATTGTCAAAAATTAGAGGAACAATGCAAAAAGATGGAAACCCTGAATGAACAATATAAGAAACAATTAGAATGCAAGCAGCAGATTCAAATAGATATATAGGAAATCAAAAATTCTGTAGAAACTTGGCCAATCTGCCTCAATGAAAGTGAAGATAGAGGTTCAGATCATGAAGACAATATTGCAGCTAGTGAATAGGAAAGGAAAGATCTCTTAAAAATAAAAAGTAGCCAGGAAATAAAAATTCAACTTCAAGATGATGCAAAGAAAAACAACATAAGATTGATAAGTATAAACAAAAAGGAAGGTGACAACAAAAACAATATCAAGAGGCTATTTACAAAAGTAATAGCTGAAAATTTCCCAAACATGAGAATGGAAACTGACAAGGGGATCACTGAAGACAGTACAGCTCCAAATAACCATAACCAACATAAAACTACACCCAAGCATATAATAATCAACATCCCCCAAAACCAACATAAGGACAGACTATTAAAAGCTGCTAGAGAGAAGAGACAGATCACCTATAAAGGAAAGCCTATCAGAATCACAGCAGACTTTGCAACACAAACAATGAAGTCAAGAAGAGCATGGAGTGAAGTGTTTCAGATCCTAAAGGAAAACAATTTCCAACTCAGACTGATGTACACTGAAAAATGTCCTTCAAAATGGATGGAGAAATAAGATACTTACACCACAAAGAACAGCTGAAGAACTTCATGACCACCAAAGTAACCTGGCAAAGAATATTAAAAGACATTCAAGACAGACATAGGAAAAAAACCACTGAGCAAGGCAAACAACTAAACAGAGTGGAAAAGTAAAAAATCAACGCCAGAAATATAACATGTCAAAAGTAAACCAATATATGACGGTTACAACCATTAATGTAAATGACCTCAATTCACCAATTTAAAGAAACAGACTAGCAGAATGGATCAAGAAATGAGATCCAACCATATACTGTACACAGTAAAACCATCTAACCCAAAAGGAATCTCATAGACTGAAAGCCAAAGGATGGAAAACAACACTCCATGCAACAGAATCCCCCACAAAAAACCCCAGCAGTAGCTATTCTGTTTTCAGAAAATGTGAACTTCAAGCCAAGAATGCTCCAAAGAGATAAAGAAAGTCACCACATACTAGTTAGGGGAAAACTTCAAGAGGAAGAGACAACAATCTTAAACATCTATGCACTAAATTTGGGAGCAAACATATATACAAAGCAAATATTAACAGAAAAGAAAATTCAAATAAGCAATAACACAATTATAACAGGATTCCTTAACATGCCATTGACACAAAGGGACAGGTCGACAGAAAAATCATCAAAGAAATAACAAAAATGATTCACACCTGTGAACAAATGGACTTAGTAGACATATACAGACTCAACAACATCAGAAAATATGTTCGTCTCAGCAGTACATGGAACTTTCTTTAAAATAGACCATATACTAGCCCACAGAACATGCTTAAGTAAATGCAAAAGAATTGAAACTATCATGCATGCTATCAGATCATAACATCATGAAACTAGAAATTAATGAAAACAGAAACTGCAAAACCTACCAACACATTGAAATTGCATAAGACACTCCTGTGCAATCTGTAGGTGATAGAGGAAATTAAAGAAGAAATTAAACAATATTTATAGAAATTAAACTATATTTGTAGGCAAATGGAATTACAAATACATCTTACTGGAACCTGTGGGACTCAATGAAATCAGTCTCAAAGGAAAATATATTGTGGTGAAGTCCCGCATCAGGAAAACAGAATTGACTTAAGTAAATTACCTGATGCTACACCTCAATCATCTACAAAAGGAAGAGCAGGTCAAGCACAAACCCAAAATAAGGGAGGAAATTATAAAGGTCAGAGCAGAAATCAATGCAATAGAGAGTAAGAAAACAATAAATCAAAAGATCATAAATCAAAGAGTTGTTTCTTTGAAAGAAATTGACAGGTCTCCAGCCAACCTTATTTAAAAAAGAAAAGAAAAACCTTAATAGGAGTATGCAATAAGGAATAAAACAATAAAATAAGGAATGAAAAAAGTGAAATCACTACAGACCTTGTGAAAACACAGAAGTTCATCAATATCTATTTTGAAAACCACTACTCTCATAGGCTTCATTACACAGAAGAAATGGACAGATTCCTAGAAACATATGAATTACCAAAGCTGGGTCAAGAAGATTTAAAACTGCTGAGTCATCCAATTTCAATTAACAAAATTGGAAATGCAATTAAATCCTTACCAACAAAGAAAAGCCCAGGTTCATAAAGATCCACTGCAGAATTCTACAGGAAATTAAAAGAAGATTTAATGCCAACACTTCTCAAACTCTTCAATGAAAATGAAAGGGAAACAAATATCTATAACTCATTCCTGGAAGCAAACACTACTCAAATACCAAAACCTGAGAAAGACCCGACCAAAAAAGAGAACCACCAGCCATTCTCCCTAATGAAAACAGATGCAAAAATCCTCAGTAAATTTTTTTGCAAACAGAATGCAGCAAATCAAGATTATATACCACAGCCAAGTGGGATTCATCCCAGGAATTCAGGGATGGTTCAACATACACAAATAAAAAAATGTAACCCACCATATCAATACAACCAAAAATAAGAACCACATGATCATTTCCATAGATGCAGAAAAAGCGTTTGATAAATTCCAACACTTATTCATGATAAAAACCTTACAGAAAATTGGAATAGATGGTCTTTAACTAAATATGATAAAAGTCATCTATGACAAACCAAAGCATTACATTAAATGGCCAAAAACTGAAATCCTTTACCTTAAAATCAGTAACAAGACAAAGATATCCATTATCACCACTCCGATTCAATATACTGCTTGAAATACTAGCCAGAGCAATTAAATAACAGAGATAAATAAGAGTAAGGATAGGTGAAGAAGTTAAATTACCATTATTTGAAGATAGCATGATACTTTACATAGAAGGCCTCCAAAACTTCATTGAAATATTCCTAGGCAAAATAAATAGATTCAGTAATATGGCTGGATACAATGTCAACATGCAAATATCAATAGAATTCCTATACACTAACAACAAAACAACTGAGGGAGAAATAATAGCATAATAGCATCTAACAAAATGAAATAATTATGAATTAATCTAACAAAAGAAGCAAAATATCTATTCAGGAAAATTATAATACCCTGAAAAAGAAATCAAAGAGGCCTCAGAAAATTGAAACACAGACTTTGTTCTTGGATAGGAAGAACTAACTTTGTGAAAATGGTCATTCTCCTAAAATTTTTATACAGATTCAATGCAATTCCAATGAAAAAACCACCAAAATACCTCATAGATCTAGAGAAAGCCTTCCTAAATTCTTCTGGAACCAGAAGAGACCTAGAATACCAAAGGCATTTTTAAGCAACAAAGACAGGAGGCATCACAATTTCTGAGTTGAATTTTTACTACAAAAGTACTGTAATAAAATCAGCATGATACTGGAATAAAAACAGACCTCCACATCAATGGAATAGATTAGAAGACACAACTACAACTACAAAGACACTCAGCCACCTTATCTTTGATAAAGGGGACAAACACTTTCACTGGAAGAAAGATAGTCTCTTGAATAAATGGTGCTGAAAAAATTGGCTCTCCATATGCTGAACACTACAACTAGACTCATTCCTATCACCGTGTACTAAACTAAAGTCTAAATGGATCAAAGAAACATTGAAGACATATGGGTAATCAAGGAATTCATGAACAAGAATCAAACTGCATTGAAAATACTTTCCTGAATCAATAATTGGGATCCTGTCCTATTAAAGAGTTTTTGCATGTCAAAAGAAATCTCCAGCACAGTGAAAAAAAACCCAGAAATTGGGAAAAAAATCTTAATGAACAGTCCCTCAGACAAAAGACTTCTGTCCAAAACATATAAAGAATTAAAATAATTAGATCCTCAAAATTCAAAGACCCATTCCAAAAATGGGCACCTGAGATGAATGTACAGTTCTCCAATGAAGAAATACAAATGGCAATTAAATACATGAAAAAAATTTTAGTGTCATTGGTCATTAGTGAAATGCAAATTGAAACAACATTGATGTTCCATCTCACTGCTGAAAGAATGGCCAGGATAAAGAAAACAACCAACAACAAACACTGGAGAGGTTGCTGGGAAAAAGGAACTCTTCTGCAATGTTGGTGGGAGTGTAGACTGGTGCATTTACTGTGGAGTTAAGAATGGAGATTCCTCAAAAACGTAGGATTGGAAGTCCCATTTGACCCAGCTATTCCACTTCTAGGCATATACCCAGAAGTACTGAAAACATCTTACCACAGTGATATATGTGCACCCATGTTTATAGCAGCACAATTTGTAATAGCCAGATCTTGGAAACAACCTACATGCCCATCAACTGAGGAATGGATAAAAAAGATGTGGTATTTTTATACAATGGACTCCTACTCAGCTATAAAGAATGATCACATTGAGATATTTATAAGTAAATGGATGCAACTCAAGACCATACTCATAAGTGAAATAAATCAAACTCACATGTGTAAACACCATATAGTCTCCCTAGTGTAAGTAATGGTAAGAGTACATAAGATATGAAATACTTAATAAATACAGTGAAAGGATAAGAATCTGCTTAAAGGGGAAAAATAATGTCAGAGAAAATGAGGAAAAAGAAAAAGGAAAGGAAAAAAATAAATATCTAAAATTATACAAACACACTAAGATAGCTAAGATGATTGTGCTACAAATTCTGTAAGTTATTAGAACAAACATTCATAGGATTGGAACAATTATACATATTATTGTATGGTATTCTGAGGAACTGTTGAAGATCATTATGTAAGATAACAACCCTTGTTATGCTCATAACACCTTGTTTTGAAGGCCTGTATTGTCTGTGTTCTGGACTCTGCTATTGTTGTTTATGCCTTTTTCATTTCATGTTTTTCTAGGAATTTGTTTTGTTTTGCCTTGTTTTATTTTATTTTTTCCTCATAATGAAAGGATAGGTATAATTCTAGAGACTAATGCTTCCATAAAACTTCTCCCAAAGAGTTTATGAGAACTGATTATATAATGCAAAATGAAATGAACAGCTACTTTAAAGAAAAAGAGAAACGAAGGTACCCTGTGCTGATTCCATAGCATCATGATGTGAAATCCAGGAATGTTATTATACTTTGTTCAGAGTGATTTTAGTCTGTTTTGTATTGTTTAATTTCAACACACAATGAAGATAGGGACAGCAATTTTGGAGAGAATGATAGACATGGTAGCCTTTATTGACTTCCCTATTGTCTGGTTTTGAAGACCTAAAATGCCTTCATTATCCTGTTCTGATCAGTTTTATACTGTTTTGTTTTGGTATGAATTCATTGTATGTGAATATATGGACAATTATTTGGAAGAAAACAAGAGACAATATGATAGTGAAGATTTCCTGTTGTCTTGCTTTGAAATCTGTGCCTCTTACATTGTGTTATTATGATCTGTTTTCTTCTGTTTTGTTATGTTTAATTTTACTCTCTTTAGAGTAAAAAAATTTAAAAAGCTTACCAAGAAAGAAATCCCTGGTCCTGAAGGATTCACAGCTGAATTCTATAAGAAATTTAGAGAAGACTTAATACCAACACTCTTCAAACTGTTCAATGAAATTGAAAGGGAAGCAATTTTCCCTGACTCATTCCTTTAAATAAGTATTATCTTTTGGATACCAGTATGAAGCAGCTCTGAGCTTTACTTAAAATGAACTGATTGGCGTTCTATGTTTATCTGTGAGTCTGCCCTAAGCCTCAGCCCCTTGCCTGCTGATGGGAGCTGATTCATAGTAAATAATTCACACTGGCTGAGGCCTTTAGTGGCCTGTGAGGTCAGAGATACCTCAAAGGGCAAGATAAGAGCACAGCTTCAGAAACTTGGCTCAAACATTAATTAAGCAGATAGAGATTACAGCTGCAGAAATTATTCCTACAGCCTCACTCCTACCATGTCATCATATGATAAGATGGTTCTCCTAAATTGATATGATTTATTATTTGGAGTGAGCCTTTGAAGTGACTTTCAAGGTCCTGCCCATTACCTGCAGTTTCCTCAGTTTCTCTGCTCTTTGTTTTGGACTAATAAAAAGAGGCAGTCTAGAGAAGTCTTTGTCTTTGCACTCAGAGTCTCGAAATCAGCTAAAGGGTTTTGACCATCCTGTAGCCCTAAATTCATACTTGTCTTATTTTATTTTGCCCTTCACTGTACACTCATTTGGGAGACTGGTGATCTAGGTCAGGTCCTGATAATTACCCTAATACCAAAATCAGAGAAAGACCCAAACAAAAAAGAGAACTACAGGCCAATCTCCCTAATGAAGTCATCATTAATATACAAAAATCCTCAATAATATACTGCAGGTGGACCAGGGCCTAGTGTCCTTTATTTAAACAGGGGACCAGGCCTGCACTGAGAGGGGAATTAGGGCTTCACTGAGAGAGGAGCCAGGCCCACACCATGAGGGGAATTCCAGCTCACCTGCGCTGGCCCAGGGAGAGTTTTGGACATCAATCCCAGTTCTTGGGTACCTGCCCAGCCCCCTAGGACACTGGACTAACCTGGAGAGATTTTGCAGGCTTGAATGGACCACACCCAGTGACCATTGTTCAACCATGAGAACAGACCCATGCTAAGGGAGAGTTAGGCCTACAAGGGGAGTTAGGGCCATGCAGTGAGGTAAGTTCCAGCTTCCTAGTGCTGGGCCATGGAGAATTTGGGACATCACTCCTGGTGTTGTGGTGCCAACCCAGCTCCCTAGTACACTGGACTAACCTGGAGAGATTTTGCAGGCTTGAATGGACCACACCCAGTGACCATTATTCAACCATGAGAACAGACCCATGCTAAGGGGGAGTTAGGCCTACAAGGGGAGTTAGGGCCATGCAGTGAGGTAAGTTCCAGCTTCCCAGTGCTGGCCTGTGGAGAATTTGTGACATCACTCCCAGTGAGTGGGTGTCCACCAAGCCATCTAGGACACTGGACTAGCCTTGAGAGGTTTCCAGGGTTTGAGTGGACCATGCCCAGTGACCTTCACTCAACCAGGGGAGCTAGCCCTGCACCATCGGGGGAATTGGTGCCTGTGAATCCCAGGAGCTAAGTGTGCAGGAGGTGATTTCCAAAACGCCCAGGGAAAGTTTTGGAACATCACTCAAAACACAGAATTATAGGAAAATGACAAAATGAAAGACTAAAAAGCAATCTCAAACCTCCAGCCCATAACAAGAAAGCCTGGGAGCCACCTACATAGAAGAAAATACTAGTAATACAGTTGAAATACATGAAATGATATCAACTGAAATAAAGAAGTAAGTATGGGAAGCTATGATGGAACTCAAATGAGAAAAAATCTTCCAGGTAAAAGAAGAAATGATAAAAGTAGTGAAAGAAATACTGAATGCATCTAAACAAGACACAGCTAAAAAAATTAGAGGAACAAAACAAAAACATAGAATCCCTGAATGAACATTATAAGAAACAAAAAAAATACATGAAGCAGATTCAAAGAGATATACAGGAAATCAAAAATTCTATTGAAAGTTACCAAAACTGCCTCAACAAAAGTGAAGATGGAATTTCAGACCTCGAAGATAAGATTGCAGCTAGTGAACAGGAAAGTAAAGATGTTTTAAAAATAACAACAAATCAGGAATAACAATTCAACAGTTGCAAAATGTTGCAAAGAAAAACAACATAAGATTAATAGGGATAAATGAAAAGCTATTTAAGGAAGTAATAGCTGAAAATTTCCCAAACATGAGAATGGAAACTGACATACAGATTAGTGAATCATATAGAACACAAAACAGCCATAACCAAAACAAAACTACACCCAGACATATAATAATCACCATCCCAGAAATCCAACATAAGAACAGAATATTAAAAGCTATTGGATCACCTATAAAGGACAACTGATCAGAATCACGGCAGAGTTCTCAAAACAAAAATGAAGTCAAGAAGAGCATGCAGTGAAATATTTTAGATACTAAAGGAAAATGACTTCCAACCCTGACTGATATAACCTGCAAAACTGTCCTTCAAAGTGGATGGAGAAATGAGATACTTGCAAGAAAAAGAACAACTGAAGCACTCATAATCACTGAAACAACCCTGCAAAGAGTACTGAAAGAAAATCTATATACAAAAAGAAAAAAAAAAAAGCAAGACAGACAATAAAAAGTGGAAAGGTAAAGATTCAATAAGAGAAAGATAACATGTCAGCAATTAAATGATATATAACAGTTATAACCATTAATGTAAATGGCCTCAATTCACCAATTAAAAGAAACAGACTGGCAGAATGGATCAAGAAACAACATCCAACCATATGCTGTCTATAAGAAACCCATCTAAACCAAAAGAAAATTCATAGACTGAAAGTCAAAGGATGGAAACAATACTTCATGCAACAGAAGCAAAAAAAAAGTGGGGGCAGCTATTCTGTTTGCAGACAATGTGAACTTCCAACCAAGAATGGCCTGAAGAGATAAAGAAGGTCACTATACCTGTTAGGGTAAAAATTCAAGTTGAAGAGATAAAATCTTAAATATATATGCACCAAGTTCCAGAGAACCAAGCTATACAAAGCAAATATTAACAGAAATGAAAAATCAAATAAGCAATAACAAGATTAAAACAGGAGACCTAAACATGCCATTGACACAAAGAGAAAGATCAACTAGACAGAAAATCAGAAAAGAAATAATAGAACTGAATCATACCTGTGAACAAATGGACTTGATAGGTGTATACAGTGTTCCATTCAATAACAGCAGAATGTAGGTTCTTCTCAGAATTACATGGGACATTCTCTAAAATAGACCACATACTAGCCCAAAAAATATATTTAAGTAAATGCAAAACAATTAAAAATGTCCAACGCAGGTTATCAGATCAGAGCATCATGAAACTAGAAATTAATGATAAAAGAAACTGCAAAACCCACACAAAACCATGGAAATTGAATAATACACTCGAGTAATCAATGGATTACAGTGGAAATTAAAGAAGAAATTAAAAAATGTCTAGGAGCAAACAAAAATACAAATATAACGAACCAGAATCTGTGGGATGCAATGAAAGCGGTCCTCAGAGGAAAATTTATTGCACTGGGTTCCCACATTAGGAAAACAGAATGAACACAAAAAAGCAACCTGATATTACACTTCAAACAGCTAGAAAAAGAAGAGTAAGCCAAGCCCAAAGCAAAAGAAAGAAGCAAATTATAAAAATCAGAGCAGAAATTAATTCAATAGAGGCTAGCAAAACAATACAAAGAATCAATGAATCAAAGCATTGATTCTTTGAAAGAATAAATAAAATTGATAAGCCCCTAGCCACCCTAACTAAAAACAGGAAACAAAAGACACTAATTCATGCAATACAGAATGAAAAAGAGAAAATCACTACCAACTCTCTGGAAGTACGGAAGATCATCAACACTTATTTTAAAAAATTCTAGCTCATAGGTTCGATAACAAAGAAGAAATGGACAGATTTCTAGAGACATATGAACCACAAAAGGTGGATCAAAAAGATATAAAACCACTGAATAACCCAATTTCTATCAATGAATTTGAAAATGTAATGAAGTCCTTACCAACAAAGAAGAGCCCAGGCCCAGATGGTTTCACTGCAGAATTCTACAAGAAATACAATGAAGACCTAAGGCTGACACTCTTCAAACTTTTCAATGCAATCTAAAGGGAAGCAATTCTCCCTAAATCATTCCTGGAAGCAAATATCACTCTAGTACCAAAACCTGAGAAAGACCCACCTAAAAAAGAGAACTACAGGCTAGTCTCCCTAATGAACATAGATGCAAAAATTCTCAATAAAATATTGGCAAAGAGGGTGCAGCAAATCATCAAGAAGATTATACACCATGACCAAGTAGGATTCATCCCAGGCATGCAGGCAAGTATGGCTCAACATACATAAATCAATAAATGTAATACATCATATCAATAGAGCCAAAAGTAAAAATCACATGATCATTTATATAGATGCAGAAAAAGCTTTTGGTAAGACTCAACACCCATTCATGATAACAAACTTACAGAGAATTAGAATAGATGGTCTTTACCTCAATGTGATAAAGGCCATCTATGACAAACCAACAGCCAGCATTGTATTAAATGGCCAAAAACTGAAAATCTTTACCGTAAAATCAGGCACAAGACAAGGATGTCCCTTATCACCATTCCTATTCAACATAGTACTGAAAATACTAGCCAGAGCAATTAGACAAGAAAGAGAAATACAAGGAGCAAAGATAGGAAAAGAGGAATTTAAAATATCATTATTTGCAGATGACATGATACTCTACATAGAAGACCCCCAAAACTCCCTTGAAAGACTCCTTGATGTAATAAATAAATCCAGTAATGTAGCTGGTTATAAAGTCAATACTCAAAAATCAATAACATTCCTATACACTAACAACAAAATCACCAAGAGAGAAATAAGAGATGTCACACCCTTTACACTAGCATTCAAAAAAAAACTCCCTAAGTTATTCCTAGAAGAATGACTTAGGAATTAATCTAACAAAAGAAGAAAAAGAGATATATAGGGAAAATTATACTACCCTGAAAAAGGAATCAAAGAGCACCTCAGAAAATGGAAAGACATCCTTGTTCATGGATAGGAAGAATAAATATTGTGAAAATGGCCATTTTCCCAAAATTGTTATACAGATTCAATGCAATCCCTATGAAAATACCACTAATATACCTCCTAGATCTAGAGAAATCAGTCCTAAAATTCATGTGAAACCAGAAGAGATCTAGAATACCAAAGGCAATTCTAAGCAACAAAGGCAAGGCAGGTGGCATCATAATTCCTGACTTGAAGTTATACTACAAAGCTCCTGAAATAAAATCAATATGATACTGGAATAAAAACAGACCTGAAGATCAATAGAATAGACAAGAAAATACAACCTCAACTATGAAGACACTTGACCACCTTATCTGTGATAAAGGAACAAAACATGTACACTGGAAGAAAGATAGTGTATTTAATAAATGGTGCTGGAAAAACTGTCTATCCATATGCTGAAAACTAAAACTAGAACATTACATATCACCATGTACTAAACTGAAATCTAAATGGATCAAAGATCTAAATATTAAAACAGAAACTCAATCTGTTTGAAGACAAAGTAGGTAAAAACCTTGAGGACATAGGGGTAGGTAGAGAATTCAGGAACAAGAACCAAACTACACTGTAAAACTTCCCAGAATCAATAACTGGGATCATGTCTTATTAAAGAGTTTCTGCATGTCAGAAGAAATCTCCAGCACAGTGAAAAGAAAACCCACAAACTGGGAAAAAATCTTAGTGAACAGTCTTTCACAAAAAGGACTTCTGTCTAGAACTTATAAAGAATTTTAAAAAATCAGACTCCCAAAATTCAAATACCCAATCCAAATATGGCCACATGAGTTGAACATACAGTTCTCATATGAAGAAATATGAATGGCAAATAAGTACATGAAAAAATCATCATTATTGGTCATTAGAGAAATGCAAATTAAGACCACACTGAGATTCCATTTCACTCTGGAAAGAATGGCCAGGATCAACAAAACTACCAACAACAAATGCTGGAGAGGCTGTGGGGAAAAAGGAACTCTTCTTTACTGTTGGTGGGAGTGTAGACTGGTGCAACCACAGTGGAGGTCAGTCCAGAGATTCCTCAAAAAGCTGGGATTGTAAGTCACATTTGAATCAGTTATTCCACTTCTAGGCATATTTCCAGAAGAACTGAAAACATCATGCCACAGTGATATATGAGCACCCATGTTTACAGCAGCACAATTTCCAATAGCCAGATCTTGGAAACAACCTAAGTGCTCATCAACTGGGGCACTGATAAAATAATTGTGGTACTTTTATACAATGGAGTACAACTCAGATATAAAGAATGATCATATTGAGATCTTTATACAAAAATGGATGCAACTTGAGACCATACTCATCAGCGAAATAAATCAAACGCTCATGTGTAAACACCATATAGTCTTCCTAATGTAAGAAATGGTAAGAGTACTTAAGATTTTTTGATAATCATGGTTCCCCACTATATTGCTTTGAAGTCTTATAATGTTTTCATTCATTTTTTGAAATAGTTTTATTCTGTTTTGTTTGTCCTCATTGTCTGTGATAGTATGAACAGCTACTTTGAAGAAAATAAGACATTATGACAGCCATTGCTGATTTAATATCATCTTGCTTTGAAATCCTACCATGCTTTTGTTCTTCACTTAAAATTGGTTCTATCATGTTGTGTCTCATTGGGTTTTTAATATATATGATAGTATAAACAAGTATTTTATGGCAAATAAGATATTGTAGTAGTCATTGTTCATTTTCTCTTCTTTGGTTCAGAATGCCTTGAAATACTTTCATTCTCTTGAATCGTTTTATTCTATTTTGTTATGTTTGATATTATTGTGTGTGAAGCTCTACTCAACTATTTTAAAGAAAGAGACATTATGGTAGCTATTGTTGATATCCAATTGTCTTGCTGTGAAGTGCTATGTTGCTTGCATTGTTCTGTTCTGAGCTGCTTTGTCTGGTCCTCTTTTGTTTTATTCTCTGTAAAATAAAATTAAAATAAAAAATGCTAAAAAAATAAAATACTGCAAAACAGAATACAGCAAGTCATCAACAAGATTATTCACCATGACTAAGTGGAATTCATCCTAGAAACGCAGGAATGGCCCAACATATACAAATCAATTAGCATAATACACCATATTAATTGAGCAGAGATAAGAATCACATGATCATCTTAATAGATGGAGAAAAAGTTCTTGATAATGACCAACATTCATTCATCATAAGAACCCTAAGGAAAATCAGAATAGATGGTCTTTATCTCAATTTGATAAAAGCTATCCATGACAAAGCAATAGCCAACATCATAGTAAATGGTGAAAAATCAGGAACAAGACAAAGCTGTCCACTATCACCATTCCTGTTTAACCTTAGTCAGAACAATTAGACAAGTGAGGGAATAAAAGGTATAAGGAAAAGAAAGGGAGAAGAAGATAAATTATCATTATTTGCAAATGACTTGATACTCTACATAGAAGACCCCAAAATTCCATTCAAAGACATCTAGATATAATAACCAAATTCAATAATGTAGCTGGATACAATGTTGACACTCAAAAGTCAGCAGCATCCCTATAGACAAACAGCAAATTCACTGAGAGAACAATAATAGAAACCACATCCTTCTCAGTAGCATCCAAAAAATGAAATACTTAGGAATCAATCTAACAAAGGAAGCAAATGACTGATACAGTGAAATTTACAGTACTCTGAAAAAAGAAATCAAAGAGGATTTCCAAAAGTGGAAAGACATCCCCTTTTCATCAGTAGGAAGAACAAACATGTGACAATGGCCATTCTCCCAAAAACGTTATACAGATCTAATGCAATCATGCAATTTAGACCTTAGAATTTATGCATTGACATTGTCTAAATGTTTTATCTGAAAGCAGTGAAATGACTAATGTTAGTTGTCTTTCTTTGAGAAACACTGGAGTATGTGAGGCTCTGAGAATCTAAAATGAGTGAAGGGAGAGTGATTTAATGCTCAACCAATTGCAAATGAATTTTAAAAAATGGAAAGTGACTTCTTAAATTAGGAGAGAAATGTCTACATGTCAAATATAATGTCTTATCCTAGGATTTGGTGCCAGGAAAAAAGATTGAATGGTAAGGAAAAGAAAAGCATAAAAAAGATTTTTAACTTCTTTAAATGAACATTTGGCACACAAATAAATTTTTAGAAGGTTAAGACTCAAGGACACTTTGCCACTGAAATATATATTTTTGTTGTCTTTATTATTGTAGTTGTTTGGGTATTTGTTGCTTTTTAATTTTGAGACAAACTCTCATTCTGTTGCCTATGTTGGTCTCCAGGATGAGATCCTCCTCTCTTAGCATTACAACAGGTTGTGCCTGCAACCTGCAAAACCATTCACAGATGAACATGCTGTTTATGAGCAGTGTGAAACATTGTGAACTTCCAAGGTGGAAGAGAAAAGGGCTTCCTCTGCTTTCTGAAACATTTTCAGAGACTTTGGAGGAGCAAATCTCCAAGTTTCTTTTGGGGAAATTGTATCTGATAAGTCTGGAATTATTTAAGACTGGACTTTCATTTTTCCTCTTTAGTCAACCCTGCCTGCTTTGACTCTGGCAGAGGAAGGTGGATGCAGATGAGTTCTTCACCATGAAGATGAGTTCTTCACTCCAGAATGAAGCACCTAGACTGTTTCTTTAAATGACATCTACTGTGAAGACATAGACAATTTTCTTCACTTGACATACATCACCTAATGTGTTTAAAATATCTTAATGAATCTGTGCTCCTAGGGAGATTCCCCACAGCTCCCTGATGAGCACTGATGATTCATACACAACTTCTTGAAATTTGTATTGACTGTACCTAAGCCAAGTTAAAAATATAATGAAGGGTGCTGTAGATTCTCTTTTCTTTTTCTTATTGAGACAAGATGTGTTATGAATAATATTAAATGTTTAAGTTAATTCAAACAAAATGCTTATATTTTGATAAGGAGAAAATAAAAATGGGTAACAGAGTGAATAGTAAATTTCTAGGAAAGGTGAAGTTTATTTGCCACAGAAGAATCAGTCAGACCAGGACATAGGATGAGAGCTTGGCAGGATTTATCAGAAAACAAGGACAATTTTACTTCTGCAGGTATAGAAAAAAGAGGAAAGTGATTATTTTTCAAATGGCAAATGAGTTAAAATTTTGAGAGGTAATAAATAAACTTTTAAAAATTATAATAAAAGAGAAAATTCTCCATATCTCTATTTTTGGTATACTCTTTCCCACTGTACTTCCATTCACTTACCTATAGATTCCTACCATTGTTTTTGTTCCCTACACCTACAAATCCATTAATCCATTAATGACCTCATCCATCTAGTTCCTCCTTCCAATTCAGAAATTATTTTGACTGTATATGAAAATTAAAACTCCAACAAGAATGGAACTGTAAACATATGATATTCATTAATTCACTAACAATATATGCAAACATTAAATTGAAATATGCTCAAAGTTGTTTACAAAAGAACACTGTGAACACAGCACAATGTGAAAAAATGTTACATTTTGGTAATCAATATTAAATATTATTAATAAAATTTCTAAATTTACAAGTGCTGAAAAAATGTATTACTAAGCAAGAAATAGGCTGACCATGAGTTTGATGAAAATTCTGCAGAATTCACAAGCATTGAATCATCTTTTAACAAAACATTGTGTTAGCAGTTTAATGAAAGTCTCAAAGAAACTGAAAAAATAGAGTAAACAGGATAAATGTATAATTACAAGATCATTGCCATTAAAAACACAAGGGATTAAAAACCACAGGTATGGATCCAAAATTCTGGTCATTTGATTCAAGAAATAACTGCCCCATTGTAAAACATTGAACACATTAAAATATGGTAGATAAATTTTTTGTTTTTGCATTAACAATAAATGATTACAAAGTCAGAAATAAACATAAGAAGAAAAACATTGCATATAATAATTTGTGTGTATTAAATACAAACCAAGAACAAGACATCTAGACACAAATATCAAATGAGAAAATGAAATGTAAACCAGGTAAATAGAAAGATATCAACAAGCACTGCTATAAAAGTTCACTGTACTACTACAGAGTATTCCTGAATTTAATGTATAAACTAATTTCATTACCATTTTAAATGCAAAGCCATTTGGTATGTGTAAGAAAGGAAATATAAGCACAGATATCAAAATAAAATTAAGTCAGCATATTTAAAGCACAGTAATTCTTAAAGAGGGAAAAATAAAATGGGATGTTAGAAAATTCTGAAATTTAGTGAGCTAAAACATTTACCATAATAAAAATCATTAAAAAGACAGGTAGTGCACAATTTAACTTTAGGTACAATGGTTAAAATTAAACACAAAAAGATTTGTTACAAAATTTAGCTCTTTGACCAGGAATATCATGGAAGACCACCCCAGGCATAAAATGCCCAGCACTGCTGCTGCTGGGCCTGATCTTCCACCGGGAACATTGGAACCTTGAACTACAGTGGATTACCATGCTGGCTGGACAAAAGACTCAGGAACCCCTCACCCAAACAGAAGACCTCAACAGATTCCAGTCAGTGTGGTGAGTTTGCCTCTAAAATGAGGTATGCAGTAAGTAAATAGGTGCAGAAGAGAAACTCCCTCCAACTGTAAGACCTTGGTGAATCTGGCAAGAGAATGGGTAATTCCCTCCCCCACACTGAGAACATCAGACAAGTTGAGAAGTGTACCAATAATGCCCGCCCAACTTAGAGAAAATTAAAAGAGATTATGAGACCCCCCAGTGACATAGTAGGGCCTTACTTGGCACAAACATTATAGCCAGGGTGATCTGGTGACCTGCAACCACATGATGATGTAACAATAGCAGGAACTAAAAGTTGCCTACATCAATACTTCTAGGCTAGTTAGCCCAGAACAAATATAGGACTCACCCAAAAGGCCCTGTAGGAGGAAGCCAGGTGACTGGATCTCCTCTTGCTTGTGGTACCAAACAATTTGAAAAACATCAACCACACAGTAGGACACTAAAACTCACACTATGGATAGTTGTGACTGTTGGAATAGAAATAACAGATATTTACCAAAAAAGTGAAATCAAAAAGAATTGAAAAAAAGGAGAAATACAAGACATGAAAAAAAAGTAAAACTAAGAAAGATTTAAGTGAAACTTTAGTTCAAGTCCAGTGAGTTTCTGGGAATTGGCTTGTAAAACAGAAATAACAAAAATAAATAAGTGACAATCTTAAATTTGTCTAGATATGGAACATTACATACAGTGTTCACATGATCACTATGCCAACACTCAGCAAAACAACTGCTTACAAAAAGTTGTGGCATTTTGGGCTTATGATGATTCTTTGGGAAAGCTCTGGCAGGGACTGCCTTGAGTCTCACTGTTATCACAGCTTCTGCTCTTGTGCTCTTTGTGAGGCACCAAGACACTGCCATTGTCAAGACCAAACAGCAGGCTCTCAGCTATATCCTGATCATCTACATCACCTTCTGTTTTCTCTGATTCTTACTCTTCACTGGCCATCCCAGCACAGCTACATGCACCCTCCAGCAAATCGCATTTGTAGTTGCCTTCACTGTGGCTGTTCCTACCGTTTTGGCCAAAACTATTACTCTGGTTCTAGCCTTTAAGGTCACTACACCAGGCAGAAAAGTGAGGCAGTTGCTGTTATCGGGGCACCAAACTGCATCATCCCAATCTGCCCCCTTATCCAACTCACTGTCTATGGCATCTGAATGGAGACAAATCCACCTTACATTAACACAGACTCACACTCTGTACATGGCCACATCATCATCGTGTCCAAAAAGGGCTCCCTCACTGCCTTCTACTGCATCCTGGGATACCTGGGCTCCCTGGCCCTGGCCAGCTTCACAGTGGCTTTCCTGGTGAGGAACCTGCCTGACACATCCAACGAAGCCATATTCCTGACATTCAGCATGCTGGTGTTCTGCAGTGTGTGGGTCACCTTCCTCCCTATGTACCACAGAAGCAAGGTGAAAATGGTGGTTATCATCGACGTCTTCTCCATCTTGGCCTCTGGTGCAGGTCTTCTGGACTGCATATTTGTCCCCAAGTGCTACATTATTTTATTAACAAAACTATAGAACTATCAGTGATTCTTGAGCTCTGCATCATGTTGGAACTTTGGGTGCTGGGAAAACAGGCGGTCTACTTGCCACCCTGGTGAGCAGCTGGTGGAGTGGAGGGCCACTGGTGCACCAGGGCAAGAACTGTCAGTGATTCCTGGGCCCTGCATCATGTTGGAACTTTGGGCGCTGGGAGAATAGGTGGCCTACTGGCTGCCCTGGTGAGCAGCTGGCAGCTTAGCAAGCTGCCAGCACAGCAGGGTGGGAACTATCAGTGATTCCTGAGCTCTGCATCATGTTGGAACTTTGGGCGCTGGGAGAACAGGCAGCCTACTCGCTGCCCTGGTAAGCAGCTGGGGCCCTGCCAGTACGAGGGCTAAGAATCAGACTTTTATCCATTCCCCCCTGCCCCCCCACCCTGCTAGCAAGTCAGCACTGGCTGTCTGAGTATCTTTTTGGAGGATGAATGTATACAGCATGGCAAGTAAGGGGGATTTCCTTCTACCATCTCTTTGAAGGCAAATATTTTTATCACTGTTTTGCTCAGTTTTGATTAATGGTACTGCTTCATTCAATATTCTGGTTTTAAATGTTCGATATTTCCTTCCATTTTCCTCTACCTGATTGAAAGAGCACCTAATGTGAACAAAATGGGCTGTGCTATTGAGCCCATTGCTCATGTCCTGGTGACCTGCTCTGAGGTTCTGTGGTAGTTTTACTGCACTGAAGTTGCATGGGTTTGTTCTGTCTTGTTCTGTTGTATTTTGCTACCTTCAAAAAAAAGTAGATAAGAAAGTAACAAAATACCTCCAAAAATCTCCCAATTCCACCGAATCTGATCCATGGATCATGGATGAGGAGAAACTCATGAACAAGGCAACAGAATTATATAAGGTGATTAAAAGTATATAACAACAACAAAACAAGTCAGTAAGGTACTGAGCAACCTGAAACAGGATATAACTAAGCAGATAATGGACTTAAAAAGTAAAAAGAAGAAAAGAAAGTGCTCTAGAGGATATGGCTGCATGTATGTTTAAGTGTGTAGGATTGATAACCATGTTGCTAGGTTGTTGCTGGATCACTGAACTTCTTTGCAGTCTCACTGTTTGAATGTCCACTTTGTATGCTTTAACTATGTAACTTTAACAACTAGCTCTAAGAAGACAATATGTAATTTATCAACTAGTGATTTCTTACTGCTTTTTTTTTTGAAATTCTGTATTGTTTCTACCCCTTTTTCTGTTTTGCTTGTTTTCTCTTTAAATAAAAAAAAGAAAAGAATAGGCATTCTGGGTATTCATTCAAGCATAAGACCCATTTTGTGATTAAGAATACACGCAGAAAGTTTGTATACATTGAGTCAGAAGCATCTCCTCAACATACAAATAGGTATCAAATTACATAAGGGAATTTGTTTGAATGAACAAGTGACTCATTTTTGTAATGGTCTTGAAATCAACAACATCTTTACCTACCACTCTTTACATTTTCATTTTATTCTGAATTTCCTGTGACTCCCATCATATCTGAAATTCATCCTAGTAGTTGTTGGTTAAAATTATGTTTCTCATTTTTATCTTGTTTATCCCTCTAGTTTCTCCATTTTTCCTAATACTTTAACATAAGAAGTTTTAACTACACATAACTATATTTTTCAGTTCTTTAATACATTTCATCAAGTTTTTTCCACCTCAAGTGTCTTTAATAGGCATGAAAAACAGTATATTTTGATAACTTCTTGTGCATTTCTCCCTTACACTTGCCTAACACTATTTAGGAAAATAGTTTGAAGTTGTCTACCACATGGTCATTGAAACTCTAGGTTTGTTGGGTCATGTCCTATACTAAATACATTTGAAGTTAAAATGACAATAAACTGAGTTTATAGGCTAACTAAAGAAATGACTAATATACTATAATTAGGCTTTCTAAGAGGGTAGTTAAAGATTTCATTTTCTTTGTTGTTCATCCTTTACTTGATCATCATATACTGCAAGAGATTGTGAGTTTGATCCCCAATACAAAGAAAGCCAAATTTTGGTAATAGGGAGTCTTAGTCCCTCAATCAGTACCAGATTTGAGCCAATTTACAGACCTAGAACCCTTTGAAAAAAGGAAAGGCCAGGTTCCCTTGGAGAAGGATATGATGTAGCAAAAATTTACATGATCAGTCTTTCTCCCATCCTTCCCCAGAGGGTCCTGGGGACCTTTGCCTAACCAACTATATGTTGAAAGGAGAATGATCAGATGTTTTAGGGACTACTGGACACTTGTTTTGAACTAATGCTGAATCCAGGGGATCAAAAACATCACTGTGGCCTTTCAGGAAATATAGGAGCCTATGAAAGTCAGGTGATCAATATAATTTTAGCAAATATTTGACTCTCAGTGGGTCCAAAAGGTCCTCTAGTCCTTTCTGTAGTCATTTTCCCCATTATTGAATGCATAAATGGGATAGATTTATTTAGTACCTTCAAAACCTTCACGTTGGTGCCCTAAATTGTACTGTGAGGGATATTATGGTTGGAAATGCCAAATGGAAACCATTAGTGTTATATTAATCTGGTAAAACAGGAAATTAAGAGCAGTATTGCATTTCTGGAGGAATTTCTGTGATTAGCATCACCATGAAGGAGGGAAGAGTGGTGGTACCCACCATATTGCCATTTAATTCTCCCCTTTGTCTTGTTCAGTAGACAGATGGGTCCTTGTCTTGGCTACTTTTTTCTAATTGTTGTGACAAAAGATCTGTTGCCCAAAAGGAGGGAAAGAAGGTTTATTTCTTACAGTTTTGGAGTTTCTACTCAGCTGGATCCAAGGAAGGACCGTATGGCAGAAGGGCATCCATTCATATTAGCTGCAAGCAACAAGAGTGAAAAAGAAAAAGAGAGGAAAAAAACAAGATATTCTTCCCACCTTACATTGTATGTCAGTTTAACCCCTGGGCAGGTGCAGCATTCACATTGCCAATCCCAGCACTAGACAACAAACCAATCACAAATGCTAGATTCAGCCACCTCTCTGACTACATGAGGTTTGGGGGGCCACTTAGATACAAACCACAACAGTTCTGGAAATGACATTAGATCATCATATCTGAATTAAGTAGTAATTCCTATTTCAGCTGCTATTCCAGATGTGGTTTCCTTGTTTGAATAGATAACACATCTCCTGGTGCATGGTATGAAGATATTGGATTTGGAAAATTTTCCCTTTCCTTTCCCATGCATAAGACCATCAGAAATAATTTGCTTTCAATTGGCAAGGTCAACAAGATACCTTTACTTTCCTACATCACATGATGTTTGTTTTAGTAGAAACAATTTTGAGTCATTCAAAGGACTCTCACTTTTATAAACCACCTTGAGGAGAATTCAGGTTTCAAAAAATTTTATACAGACAGCTATCATCTCCAAACACCCAGAATATACTTATCATACTATATACTGAGTGCAGTTTTTTTAATGTTCTTTTTCTGTTTTTGACTGTACATTGAAGAAGGGCTCCCCCAAGATGTTTTGACACAGTTGCCTATAAATCTCATTGACACAAGGATGACTGATGTGAGTTAAAATATTTACAAAGCTGTGTATACAGTGCCCCACACCCTCTATATGATGCTTCTAAAGCAAATTGAAATATAATCATTGAGAAATGGAGAAACAATGCTATTCTGTTCTTGACAAGTAATGTCTCTTCCACCTTTATCAAGGTGCTATTCTTCAGGGCTTACTCAGGGAATTCACAAAAATTATTTCATATACTTTCTCCAAAAATACACATAATGATTTTGTTGTTGAGGAGACAAAATATAAGTCTTGGTAGTAATAGCCAGCTAGATGGAGAAACCTTTCATAAGAAATAAATTATATCAGTGGAGGTTAAAGCTGTGTGTTTCAAATGATGCAAATCTATGCCAAATTGCTGCTTTCAATGGAGAGATATCTAAACCTTTCTAACAGAGTTCTAAAAGAAAAATAGGAAAAGTTATGTTTTCTGTAGCTAAATGGTGCTAGGCAGTGAAATGTATATGTCATACAAATAATTTCATTTAATTCTACAAACGTTTTTGTTAATAAGAAATTTAATATGAAGGTTATTTAAGGAAAAAAAGAGTGAAAATACATTTGAAAATCTTTGACTCCATAAAGTACTTCTGACTCCAATATGCTTTTTGCTTAGACAAGTTTAATGGAAGAATTTTCCCTTGCAAATGAATAATCTTTGTGAGACTGTTAGCTGTACATAAGCTCAGACATGTGCGGGTGTTAATGCTGCATAACAAAGCATCAATTGAAGAAAATCGGGGCATTCCTTAATTTAAACACTTTTGTCTTAACCCTGGGCTCCATTC
>PVLA01012234.1:0-46244 GCA_004027455.1 Hydrochoerus hydrochaeris | reverse complement strand
TGGTGGACATGAATTTCTTCAGTTGTTCTTTGTCATGGAAGTATCTTGTTTCTCCATTAAATTTGAATGAAAGTTTTGCTGGGTACATCAGTCTGGGTTGAAGGTTGTTTTCTTTCAGGGCTTGAAATACCTCACTCCAAGCTCTTCTTGACTTGAGGGTTTGTGCTGAAAAGTCTGCCATGATTCTAATGGGCTTTCCCTGATAGGTGAGTTGTGTCTTTTCTCTGACAGCTTTTAGTATTCTGTTTTTATGCTGTATGTCTGAGATCTTAATTATTATGTGTCTGGGTGTGGATTTATGTTGATTATGACTGTTTGGTGTTCTATATGCCTCACTTAGTTGCATATCAGATTCTTTCCCCATGTTTGGGAAATTTTCTGCTATTATTTCTGTAAATACTTTACGTATGTCATTTGCCTGGACTCCTGTATCTTCACTAATGCCCATTATTTTTATATTGTTGCTCTTGGCATCATCATGAAGCTTCTGGATTGTCATTTCATGCTGCTTTTTTATTTTTAAAAGTTCTATCCTTTCCTGATCACTAACTGTGATCCTGTCCTCAAGGTCCAAAATCCTATCCTCAGCTTCCTTTAGGCGGTTTTGCACATTTTCAATAGAATTTTTTGTTTCTTGTATGTCTCTTTGAGTTTATTTCATGAATTCTGCTTGTTTTCTACATATTGTTCATTCAAAGTTTCAATCAGTTTCCCATGCTCATGTATTTTTTTCTCTATTTCTTCTTTAGCTGCATTCAACCACTCCTTAACCTAAGATATTTCTATCTTTACATGAGAGACTACTTCTAATTTGATTTCCTCTATAGCCTGATGCAGTTGTTTTTTTATTTCACTCGCTATCTTTTCAGAGATTCCCAGTGTGTTACTTTTGGGGTCCTCTATTTTAATGTCTCCTATACTTGCTTCTGGTGAACTATATGTTTGAGACTGCATTTTGCTTTTTCATTTTGTCATTTTCATTTTGCCTGGTGTTTTCTATGTGTAGGAGGGGATCACACACACTCTTTTCAGACACACCAAAGTCTTATAGTTAGTTGGAGTGGGTTTTACTACTGGCTCTATTTATCCCCTGTACCACCTCTGTTTTAGGGGTATACTCACCACATTGATACAGTCAATCTGGTGTAGTCCAAAGTTCACCACCTGGGAGCAAAGTTCCAAATTTTCTCACACTAACTGGATACCGCTGAGATCTTCTGATATCCCAGGTGGGAGGGCGAGCCCATCTGTAGCAGTCCAGGGCAGTTTTCAGTCTTGGGCGGGCCTCCTCGATGTTCCCGGTGGCAGGGCAGGCCCACAGGGGAGGTTCCGGGTAGCCTACCCCCGAGGCGGGCTTGCACTGAGTTCCAGGTGGCAGGGCCGGCCCTCGGTGGAGCTTCCAGGCAACTTACCCCTGATGCAGGCTTCCCCTGTATTCCCGGTGGCAGGGTGGGCCCACGGTGGGGGTTCTGGGCAGCCTACTTCTGATGCAGGCTTCTGCTAAGTTTCCAGTGGCAGGGCAGGCCCACAGTGGAGGTTTTGGGCAGCCAACACCTGATGCAGCCTTCTGCTAAGTTCCTGGTGGCAGGGCAGGCCCATGGGGGAGGTTCTGGGCTGCTTACCCCTGATGCAGGCTTCCGCCAAGTTCCCGGTGGCAGGGTGGGCCCACGGTGGAGGTTAAGGGCAGCCTACCCCTGATGCAGGCTTCCGCTAAGTTCCTGGTGGCAGGGCCTTTTATTTGGTTTTGAAACCCCAACACCATTTGGTAGCATTTCCCTCACTTTGGTTCATCTGCTGTTTCCTCATGAACCTGCTTTGAAATGGTTATGCGTTTTGGCAAAGTACCCAAAGTGATGTGCTGTCCTCTGTATCATACAAGAAGGTGCACAAAGTTGCTTTGTCTCCATGCTGGTTTCATTTACGGTGATCTCTTGGTTACTCTTTAGTCCTTGTAATCATTAAATGGCTAGTGGAAATACCTGTCTTGATGATCATAAAACCACTAGCTAATTTCTGCCTGATTTTTTTTTAATTGGGCCTAATTTTTAAAATTTTTTAAAATTTCATCTTTTTTTCACAATTGTTGGCCTTTCTAATATAAGAAAACATTTTCTCTTCCGTTATTTTCTAATGAGCACAGAATCACGGATTCTTACCATGTTAATATATTTTATTGCTATTATTTATGTGGATCTCTTTATTCAAGATTTGTACAATGATAACTCCATCGTAATTCCAGGATAATTGTAGCATACTGTTACCAGTTTTGAGCTCATTTTTACTTTCTACACAAGATGTTCCAGGCCCCCCTTGCAGTTTTTAAACCTATGATCAGCCTTTTCTTTAAAGAGTTTCAGTTTCTCTCTGAGGAGAATGATACTTAACACCCAAAATCTGATGTCTGGTATTTTTATTAGTACACAGTTTCACTTTTGTGGCTTCTCAGCAAATGTTATTAAAAAAGCATACACACTTGCACACACACACTTCTGTTTGCTCTCCATATATGCTTTAAATCCAGACCTCATTCTTATGTATCCAATTCCAGTTAAACAGTACAGAATCATTCAGACCTTTTTCTTTTCTGTATTTGTGATTGCCTGACAGTGGGAAATGTGGGTGCCATTATCCATAGCACATATACTTAGTTGTTTAATTCTAGGGTACATCCTTACCACCATGGGGGGTTGGGGGGAATGGTAGCTATGACGACACATACCTATAACCTCAGGTACCTGGGAGATTGAAGCAGGAAGATTGCAAGTACAAGACAGCATCTTAGTTCCCAATAGCAGGAGGGAAAAAAAGAGTCAAAGACCTGTTCAGAGTTTAATCATTATTTATAGTTCTTTTTATCTTTGAGTTTGAGTAGTCCTAGTACTGTGTTAAAGAGTTTTGTTGTTGTTTTTCTTCTTGTGAGTGGTTGTGTTACTCATTTAAAACAGAAACTTGATTTTGCTTAGATTGCATTTTATAGTTTTTGCTCTCATTTTTTCTGTCTTTAGTTTGTTAATTTATTAAATATGTAAAACATGATATACTTCTAAAAGTAAAAATGTGTGTATATATAAAAATATGTTCTTAAAGAAGTGGCCTTCCTCCACCTTTTTACACCAATTCCATTTTCTTGTCTTTTGATTCCATTTTCACCTGTTTTGTGACGATAATCAGATGTATTAGTTTATCTTTTCTTAATTTATTTTTGGCCAAATGGATGGTCATATCATTTTTAATTTCTATTTTCTTATACAAAATACAGCTTTTTAAAGAACAGTTTATGCTGGAAATCACTCTACATTGCTTCACAAAGATATTCTTCATTTTCCTTTATTTTGTTTTTTTAAGTCAGGGTCTTGATATGTAGTTCAACTGTCCTTGAAATCATTGAGTACCTAGGCTAGCCTCAAACTCATAGCCATTTTCCTGCCTCTACTTCCCAAGTGCCTAGGATTACAGATGTGCACCACCACACCTGGCTCTCCTCATTCTCTTTTATAGTGTTTTATTTGTTATTGCTTATCCAACCATTTTCCTTTTGGGGGAAATCTTTTGAGATAAGGTTTTACTACGTAGTGCAGGCTCAATTTTGTAGCCCACATAGGCCTCAAATTCACAGTGATCTTTGGCCTCAGCCTCCAAAGTGCTGGGATTATGGGCATATGCCACTATACCTGGCTCAACCACTTTTTTAACATAAGGATACTCAAGTTATTTTAAATATTTTCCAATTAAGAATACTGCTATAATGAATAAATTTATGCATGTATATTTTCATAGTATTAGAGAAGTAGCTTCAGAGTCACTTTCTAGAAATAAGATTGCTGAGTCAAGTGTTAAGCGTATATCTTGCTGTGTTTTATAGTACTGTGTTCCCATCCAGAAGTCATAGCAATGTGTATTCCTTCCTGCAACATGAGCACTATATATTTGTTTCCCTACAATCTGGACAACAAAATGTATGGTCATCTTTTAATATATGCCAGTTTGGTTTTTTAAATTATCTCATGTGCTTTTTTTATTATTTCATTTTTTAAGGAACTTTATTTTTAGAGCACTTCTAGATTCACAGCCAAATGAAGCAAAAAATACAGAGTTCTCATATATCCCATTGCCCTCCAGCACACAAATAGCAGTGTCCTCTACTTTCAACAGCACAAAAGTGGTACATTTGTTACAATCAATAAATCTCTGTTGACACATCATTATCACTCAAACTCCATAGGTACATTAAGGTTTACTTTTTATGTTGCATATCTTGCAGATTTTGACAAATGTATAAAGATACATGTGTACCATTTACACATCCTTAAAGTTTTCTGTGTTCTACTTATTTGTCCTCACTAATCGTGGTAGCCATTGAACATATTCACTGATTATCATTCTGCTTTTTCCAGAATGTCATGTAGTAGTTTTGGAGTTACGTAGTTGGAATCATACAGCGCTGTATATAGTTTTTCCAGATTGCCTTCTTTCAACCAGTAATTTCCATTTAAGGTATTTCCACATCTTTTCATTGATGTAGTAGCTTCTTTCCTTTTTTAGCACTCAGCAGTATTGTCAGAGTGTAGATGTACCACACTCTACTTATCTATCACCTACTGAAGGACATCTTGGTTGCATCTATGTTTTAGCAGTTATGACTAAAGCTACTATAAACATTTGTATGTAGATTTCTGTGAACACAAACATATATGTGAGCATGAATTTTTAAGTCATTTGGATAAATACATGTTGTTTGGTAAAAGTATGTTTAGTTTTTGAAGAAACTGCCAAACTGACTTCCAAAGTCTGTACCATTCTTGCAGTCCTGTCTGCATTGAATGAGGACTCTTTTTCAATAGCTTCACCTGCATTTAGCCTTGCCAGTGCTTGGATTTTGACTGTACTAACAAACATGTACTGTTATCTCATTTTAATTTTAAATTCCCTAACAATGTGATACTGAACACATTTTCATATACTTACAAGTCATCTTTATATGTTCTTTGAAGAAGTGTTTTGCTTTCTGTTGCCCTTTTTTAATCCAATTTGGTTTTTTATTCAGTTCTAAGAGTTTGTATATATAAAATATGTTTTCAATATTTCATATATGTGAACAGGTCTCTATCAGGTGTATTTTCTGCAAATATTTTCTTCCAGATGGTAGCCTGCCTTTCCAATTTCCTAATGTCTTTTGCAGAGCACAGGTTTTTCATTTTAATGAAGTCCAGATTAACAGTTTTCTTCTATGGATTGGGCCTTCGGTGTTGTATCTAACAAGTCATTGCCTTATTCAGAGTCATCAAGAGTTTCTCCAATAGGATAGGAATTTTATAATTTTTTGTTTTATGTTTAACTTTATAATGAGTTTTTAAAGTTTATAGGGCCTCATTCTAGATTAGAATGGGCACTGTTGATTGGTGTCAAAAACTGGTCATTGTGGCTAAAATTGAGACACAGGAGTCATGTTTCCATCACGGTAAATGTTTGCAGTGGTGACAGTGAGACCTGTAACATTTTGCCTAATAATGAAAAATACTGACTTTCAATATTATAAGTGGTTAATAATAAGGAATATAGATCATGTGACAAAATATCAATACTATGTACACTTCAAATTCTAGACTCCTGAAATACAAATTGCCAGAAGAAATATGGATAATAAGATCCCAGGAGTTTTGAAGTTGTCATTGTCCATTATTCAATTGGAGATAAAAGAATTGTGGCAAGGCAGATGGAATGACTAGATTAAGCATCAAATTCCTTTAAAAAGGGCTCTCTTGAAGACAACCTCATTAAGTGACTTTGATGCGTATTAAAGAAATCACCTAAAATTTCTTAAATAAAAATATATTTTTTTGTCCAAAACAAAGTTTAAGAAGTAAATTTTGTATTTGTGGTATACAACACATGTTTAATACAGATACTTTATGTAAGATATAGATATCTATACATACATACATGTATATATAATGGAGTGAATAAATCGAGCTGTTTAATATGCATTATTTTTCATATCTTTTGTGATGAGAGGACTTAAAATCTCACGAATATTCAAATTACAATATACTTATTAACTATATTTATTATTATTAACTATTAATCATCATGAGGTATAATAGACCTTTTAAACTTCCAGCTAATTGAAATTAACCAACAATAGCCTCTCATCCTTTAGCCTCTGGCAACCACAATTTTATTTTTCTAAATAAAGAGTTCACTATATACATTTTTACACTGTGTACATCAATGATGGTATATGGTAGTACTTTGAGGTTCACCTTACGTTGTTTGAAATAAGATTTCTTTATTCTATAAGTCTGAATATTCTGTTGTGTATCACATTTTTAAAAATTCATGTTTTGTATGCTTCATTTTGAGCTAAGTTTTGTGAAAGGTATAAATTCTGGGTTAATTTTTTGGTGGGAGGCATATAGCTAGCCCTTTATCCCTGTATAATTTTTTGTAGTTTCTTTGGCTACTTTGTTAAAGATCAGCTAATTATACTTATGTGGGTATATTTTTGGGTCCTGTTCTCTTCTATTTGTCTGTGTATGTCTCTTTCATTAATACCACACTGTCTTGATAACTGTAGCTTTATAATAAGCCTTGAAGTTAGGTAGCATAAATCCTTGAACTTTTTTCTTTCAATATTGTTGAGTCAGTTTTAGCATTGGTTCATTCTAGGGTTTCATAGTTATAATATCATGTTATCTGTAGGAAGAGAATTTTCTAGTACTTCTCAATTATTACAACACTATTTGGTTCCTCTTCTAATTACATTAATATTTCCAAGTCAGTGTTTAATAAAAGAGATGGTGAGCTCCTGACTTTTTTCCTAATCTTAGAGGGAATGACTATAGATATTCAAGGCCCCAGTTTTAGGATAGAAAAAAATGTATATTGTATCATGTTAACAGGCAATATCTATGCATCATTTTGGGACAGATATGAGTTCTTGAAACACCTATGGAAGAAGTTGTGTGATTTTTCTATACAGATGTATAAATATGGGATATCATGTTAATGAGTTTCCTAATAGTGAGAGTGTCCTCACTATTACGAACTAAACTTGCATTCTTTGAATGAATTCTGCTTGATCATGATGTATTATATTCTTAACATAGTATAGATTTTTGTTAGTATTTCTTATATTGTTAGTGATAGTAGGCTGTGAATTTTGCTGTGCTTTTCATCAGGATTATTTATCTCTGTTATTCTTGTTCCCCTTTTTCAGTTTTCTGGAAAACATTTTTGAATGATTGGGCTTATTTGGTCTTTGTAGATTTGTTATAATTACCTTGTGAAATAATCTGGGCCTTTTAAGTTGTTCAGAATAAGTGGGATTTTGAATTATAATTATTTTTCTCTAGTTCATTGACTTCTATGTTGACCTTTATTTTCAACCTTGTCAGAGAGGCATATGGGTTGGTTTAGGATCATTGTTATTCTCTACAGAATAGAAGTTAGGGATTACTTTAGAGAAAACTCATCAGCTCTTTTTTTTTTAAGAGAGTAAAATTAAACACAACAAAGCAAAACAAAACAACACAAAAGAGCAATGTAAGAGACATAAATTTCAAAGCAAGACCATCAGAAATCTTCACTATCCGTCATATTGTCTCTTGTTTTCTTCCAACTAGATGTCCATATTGTCACATACACAGAATTCACATGAAATAACATAGTATAGAACTGATCTGAACAAGATGAGGAAGGCATTTTAGCTCTTCAAGACCAGACAATAGGGAAGTCAACAATGGCTGTCATAGTGTCTCTCATTCTCTTCAAAATAGCTATCCATACCTTCATGTATGTTGAAATTAAACAAAACAAAACAGGCTAAAATCACTCTGAACAAAGATTAACAGTATTGCTGGATTTCACATCATGATGCTGCAGAATCAGCACTGGGTACTGTAGTGTCTCTTTTCTTCAAAGTAATTTGCTCATTTCATCATGCATTATATAATCAGTTCTCATAAACGGTTTATAGGTTCTACACATGCATGAGTCTCTACATGTATTTCTCTCCTTTTTGT
This sequence comes from Hydrochoerus hydrochaeris, assembly GCA_004027455.1. Classification (NCBI taxonomy): domain Eukaryota; kingdom Metazoa; phylum Chordata; class Mammalia; order Rodentia; family Hydrochaeridae; genus Hydrochoerus; species Hydrochoerus hydrochaeris. Next base: position 38,223 of record PVLA01012234.1, on the reverse strand, counting down.
ATTAGGGAAAAACAAAACATAGCAAGACAAAACAAAGCAAATTCCTATAAAAACATGAAATGAAAAAGTCATAAAACCATAGTACAAGGCGATCTACTGTTGTCTCGTTATCTTCAATAGAATTTTCTATATCAGGCATAATTGAATATAGCAGTATAATTGAATATAGCAGTACATAACAATATTAATAAAACCAAAACATTATAGATAGTATAAAACTTCTAAAGCAGGTAATAATCAAACCATAGTGGGTATCCTAGTGAATCTTGTCATCTTCAGGGTAGTTGCCTATACTCTCAGACTTGATATCAATCATAACAGCTTTGAATAAAATCTGTCAATACAAAACAGCAATCTAACAAACCAGATTCAATTAAGATCAGTCATGGTAAAACAGTGTAAGTTATACATAGCTTCAGATTAAGTTAATAGGAAATTAAGGTTGATTACCATACTATATCCTGCTATTTTTGGGATAGCTGTCTGGGCCCTCAAATCTAGTACATGTAGATAAACTGGAATAGAATATAATTCATCTAAACAGAGCAGTGTGAGTATATGGGTTTTAAATCCTGATACACTATTAACAATATCCTCTGCCTTTTTTTTTTTTTTTTTTTTTTAGATTATTCCTCTCTTTTACTCACACACTGTGCTGTGCATTTTGGGTCCCACCAACTCCCTCAGTTTTTTAGATTGGGGGGCAACCTGCTATTTACCTAAGTGGTTCCAAACCTTTTCACTCCTGGACTTGATCTCAGGTTGTATTCCTTTACCTACAAAAGCCTCAAAGTTTTCCTTCATTATAGCTGAGTAGTTCTCTACTGCACTAGTTCTCTACTGCATGTAAGTATATTGTCTTTCCAACCTATCTGCAGGTGCTGGTCGAGTTGCCCCTATTTCTCTTCATCTGCTCTTGTTAAGGAAACTTCTTTATTCACTATTAAGTCCCTTGCGTGTAAATTATCTAGTGCTAAATCCTCTCATTTGTGGTTTCTTGCCCTCTTGGCCTTGTGCTTTATAGAATATTATCTGCTTTAGAAGTTAGATTCTCAGGATCATGAGATGAATGCTGCTTTTCTTCTGTCTAGATTCTGGGTAAGCTATGATTGCTTCAGTCTTTTGAAATGTATCTCTTCTCTCTCAGAGTACATCTCATCACACTAGCTCCAATCTTTGTGGCATTTTAGGTCTTTTTCCTTTACCAATTAAATAGACAAAAATTTCAACAAGAATTAATTTTTGCATTCCATATGCTTATTAAGTGCCAACTGTGTGCCTGGTGCTACTCTGGAATCTTAGTATCAGTGCATAGGTCCTTTGCTGACTTCCTCTGACTATAGCCAGCAATAGATCCTAGGCACTTAGCTCGGTAAATTCAGTTTAATAGAAGAAGGAGAATGTTCTCTGTGATACTTGAGGTTTTATGGGCCAATTGTGACAGGGACAAAGAATGTGCTTGGGTCTTACTACATTGTATATTATTGTTAGTGATTTTTCTGATGAACATCTCATGGCGCATACGGTGCAGAGTTAAAGCAGTGTTTTCTATTGTAGTCTATTCTATTGTTTCCATTGTAGGCAGTTCCTTAAAAATCCCAGGAGCAGGTGTGTCAGTCAACAAGGTGGATTCTGGTTCAGCATCTTGATAATAAATACATAGAAAAGTATTCATTCATTTACATCTTAGGGATAGACACATACTAATTTTTAAAGTATTTTATTGGGTAACAGATTCATTTGATGGGTTAGGTTTATACACTTATGTCCAAAGAAACTCATATCAAATGAGCAGAGGAAAATAGCTTTTTAGTCTAAGAAATGCTGCAATTCTATGAAAGTCACCTGAAAGCTATCATTTGGACCAAAAAAATATTTCTAGTACTGTGCAGTAAATTATGAAGACATGATGTAGTGTGTATAGCATAGCATACTAAGTGTCACATCTTCTAGATCCTTTGGGTCAACTAGGATAGTGATATGCTTTGTCTTTTGGATCCATATATATGTGTCAGCTGGTTGAAGATGTATATTAGAATAGAATAACCAGAGGGGGCCTCAAAAGAATGGGACAGTTGAGCAAAGATGTAAGCTGGGGAAAGGACCTTGAAGATTACTAGAGGAAATGCCCTTCAGCCATGGAGAAACAGTAAGGAACAGGTCTGATTTGTTAGAACAACAGCAAAAAACGAGGGTAAAAAGTATAAATGTATAGGGGAAGAATAGGAAAATGAGTCACAGTAGCTACAGTGTCAGTTTTTTTAGGGACATGTGGTTCTAATAAGAGCAGTTGTGGTGGAGTAGTGAGGGTGAATGTTTGGAAAATATTCCAGAAACTTTCAGAGACAAGAGTTGGAGACAGTAATTAGATTCATTTCTTTTGAGGATGTTTAATATAAAGATGAATATTAGCTTGAGGGTGGGGTAGTTGAGAGACATTTTCTTGTTGGTTAGACTTGTTTTTAGAAGAGAGATAATAATTAACAGTTTGCTAAATAGAATGATCCATAAAACAATAAATGCATAGTGATAGAGAGGAAGGGTAGAGTTGCTAGAGTGATGTCCTTGTGAAGAAAAGAATCCATCTAGTACACAAGTGGAAATGGTGCCTTTATATTGAGCAAGGGCAGTGTCATCCATGGTTAAGAGAAGATGCAGTAAAGAGAAGAAGCTGATTGAGGTGGTGGTGGGAGCATGCAAAAGGTGTTTGCATATGTGTATGTATGTGTTCGTGTTATTTTTGTGTACTTCTATTTTCTTAATAAAAATCATTAGCTTAGCTTTCTCTGGTGACACTTGTTCTGCTGTAGCCATTGCGTTCACGTTTGCGGCCTTCTGCTATATGCTGGCATTCCTGCTCACCACCACACTCATCATCTTTGCTATCTTGACACATTATGGCATTTGATAAGTAGCTATAGTGAGCAGCTCATCCCTGCTCCCTTCTCTATCATGTTTCTTTGTGCAGCAGTGTGGCTTACACTGGGACTCAGTATGCCTCTCTTGGTATATTGTATTTGGAAGTACATGAATAGACCATTGATGAGCAGACCATGACACCTTGACCCTACGACTATCATGAATGCAGACATTCTAGAGTACTGTCAGAAGGCTTGAGCAAATTAACTTTTTACCTTCTAGTATTTTTTTTACTACCTATCTGGCATGATCTTTGTTTTGGTGAGCCCTTGGAATAACACATAGAAGCATCTTTTGGTTAAGCATGTGCAAAAGCCATCACAGAAAGGGAGCCCAGCCAGGAAGGTCCTCTTTCCAAGAGTAGCCTATGAATTCTGATCAGTTACTTTTAAAAAATGACTCCTTTTATATGTTTCCATATTTTTTGCCTGTGGAAAGACTTTTCATGTATTATACTTGGATAAAGAATTTAATTGGAATTATGTGTAAGTTACTATAAAATGACTACCTCTGGCATTGACAGGTGGAACTTGCACTCCTTGAAGAACATCCATAATCGTTTGAATGAGCACATTAATTACTGTCAGTCTTTAGTCCACTGAAAGCTTTTGTTTATAGAAACCTGTAAGACTCATTTTGTCTAATTGAAATGCCATCATATTATAAATTAGCAGTAATCAGTTGTTTCTGAAGTAAGTGAAAATACACATCTGTCTTGTGGAAAACTGGTAGTTTTCCTCATTTATCATGTAGATGATTATATCTGGATATATTTACAAAAATAAGAGTGGAATTTTTCCCCCTTTGACTTGAATATTATCCCTGTATAGTGCATGAATGAGATTTCCTGTTTCTATCAAAATAATGTACCTGTTTTAATTCTTAAACATAAGTGAACATGATATAAAAGAACATACTGACTATGAAGAAATCATTTAAAGCTATTTTAAATGTGTTTTTATTTGTAAGAAAGTTACTTATTAAGAAACTGGTTGTATTATATTTACTGTCTAATCTAGTGGTAAAGATATTTTAAAAAATTTGCAAGTACTTTAGATTTTCAAAGTTGAATGAGACAGAAAATTGTATAACCATCCTACTGTTCCTTTATAATACAGTACAATAAAACTGAAATTAAGACTCAGAAACAATCATTAATTTATACTTCAAAGAAGGATGGCAGTGTTGCATGTATGAAGAGCAAGTCAAACAGTAAAAGTTTACTGAAGAGAGTAAATGTGAAGGACAGGGAAAATAATCCCCTTCGATTTGCTTTCTTTATAAATAGGCATACTAATTATTAGGGTTGTCTTGATTTCTCAGCTAGGGTAAGGGAAAGAAGAGCCTAGTTTTGAGGTCACCCAGATTCATAAAAGAAGGAATCGTTACTTGGAGTTTCTAATATGTATTGTCAGTTATATTAGCAGAGAGAAAACTAAATATAAATGAAGCATCCTTAATCCAAACATTCTGAAACCAAAATCTAACTTTTTGAGTGCCAGTTATTCCACACAAAGAAGCCTTGTTTTATGCATAAAATTATTAAAACTATTGCATAAAAACTTTTAGGCTATATGTGTAAGATCTGTATGAAACCTAACTGAATTTTATGTTTAAACTTGGGTCCCATCCCCAAAATATCCTGTTATTTTTATGCAAATATTCCAAAATCTGAAAGCCAAAATGCTTCTCTTCCCAAGCATTTTTTTGGATAAGTACTACTCAACCCACATAAAACCTACAAGATTTACAGACTGTCATGCAGAATTCTTTTCTTCAGAGGTTTTAATTTTGAGGATCCTTTTCCTAGATATGGGAATATAAATATCTCTATTTTGTCTCACAGGTTTGGAAATACAGAATAAGGAATTAATGTATATGATGCTGGAAACTTGTGAAGGCGGACTGTGTGTGACTGAAAGGCTTGAAACAGATGTATCTTCCATGTTCTCCTCAAGAAAATGACTACAAAGGCAATGATGGGTCAGAAAGCCCATTGGAAAACTCCCTAGGAGAGAGCCATAGAAAATGTACACTTCAGAAGAGAGATATAATCAGAGGACTCAAAAAAAGAAAATATATCACGTATGCCCTCAGAAGGGTAAAAAGATTTTTATTCATGTGCGTGAGATTACTCAAATAGACAATCAGATATACCAGTGCCTTGAATGTGAGCAAAACTTCTGTGAAAACTTAGCTCTTATTATGTGCGAGAGAACCCATACAGTGGAAAAACCTTATAGATGTGATATGTGTGAGAAAACCTTCATCCAAAGCGCAGATCTTATATCACACCAGAAGATTCATAATTATGAAAAACCATATAAATGTAGCAAATGCGAGAAGAGCTTTTGGCACCATTTAGCCCTTTCAGGACACCAGAGAACACATGCAGGTAAAAAATTCTATACATGTGACATATGTGGCAAGAATTTTGGTCAGAGCTCTGATCTGCTTGTCCACCAGCGAAGCCATACAGGCGAGAAACCGTATCTATGTAGTGAATGTGATAAATGCTTCAGTCGAAGTACAAACCTCATAAGGCACCGAAGAACTCACACAGGTGAGAAACCATTTAAGTGTCTGGAGTGTGAAAAAGCTTTTAGTGGGAAATCTGATCTCATTAGCCACCAGAGAACTCACACTGGTGAAAGGCCCTATAAATGTAATAAGTGTGAGAAAAGTTACCGACACCGATCAGCCTTTATTGTACATAAAAGAGTTCATACTGGGGAGAAGCCCTATAAGTGTGGTGCCTGTGAAAAATGCTTTGGCCAGAAATCAGACCTCATTGTGCACCAGAGAGTCCACACAGGTGAGAAGCCGTATAAATGCTTGGAATGCATGAGAAGTTTTACTCGGAGTGCCAACCTAATAAGGCACCAGGCCACTCATACTCACACTTTTAAATGCCTTGAATATGAGAAAAGTTTCAACTGTAGCTCAGACCTTATTGTACATCAGAGAATTCACATGGAAGAGAAACCACATCAGTGGTCTGCATGTGAGAGTGGCTTCCTCCTTGGTATGGACTTTGTTGCCCAACAGAAAATGAGAACTGAAACAGAGGACCTGCATTATAAATACAGTGTATGTGATAAAAACTTCCACCCAAGCTCTGCCCTTCTTCAACATCAGACAGTACACATTGGTGAAAAACCATACATCTGTAATTTGGGTGAGAAAGGTCTTGAGCTCAGCCATCCCCATGCCTTGGAAGCCTCACATATGTCTTGACCAGACAAGAAGTTACACTATAAAAAATGTATTTACATGTCAGAAAATTCATTAAGATGAATATTAAGTGAGTGTCAGACTTTAATGAGAGCTCAGACTCAGTTGGGACCAGAGCCTGCAGTTATATGAAGTGTGAGAAGTGGTTTTATTACCCAGAGAGTTGTGCTAACAAAACACCTTCCCAGTCACTCCAAGGAGAAACTCTGCATATATGCTGAGTGTTGGAAAACCTAGTGTGAGCTCAAATTTGGTCACTCACAAGAGAATTCATACAGGTAGGAAATCTTTCACCTGCAGTGAGTATGAGAGCTTTCAGCCCTCCTCATTGCAAGAGAATTCACCCCAGAGAACAACTTTTAAATGCCTTCAGTGTCAACAGGATGTACATCTCATTGGACATCAGAAAAACATCCTGGGGAAAAACCCTAGGATGTGTGCAAAAAAACAAAAAACCTAGCAAAACTCTAACTTTCTTACCCATCAGAGAAGCCATGCTGGTGAAAAACTATGTATATGTCCTGAGTGTGGCAAAAACATTAGTTAGAGAGCCTTACTTGGGTTTGTACCCAAAAAAACAAAAACTAGTTTGAACAAAGACCCTATAGGTGTTTAAGAAAAGGTTGTCAATAATCAGGTCTTGGGGTACATAAAGGAACTCACATAAGTGAAAAAAAAACATAAATATCTTGAGTCTGAAAAAAGGTTTGCTAGAAGCTTCTGTTTTTATTGGGCCCCTAAAAACCCATTCTACCAAGAAGTTTGCTCCAAGTAAAAGATCTAATTGTGGGTGAACCGTTTATGTACATATAACATGTATGAGAAGAACTGTTCTCATAGTTGACCCATATGTTAGCGATAACTTTAAATGGAGTCAGTGTGGAAATAGTTTTCTAGATACCAGAAGCTTGTAGGAGAAGCTAGGGCAGGTCAGAGTAGACCTGATGGGTAACTCAGGTGAAGATACTATTGTCTGAATCACTTAATTGTTGCTTTAGTTTCATTTAAATCAGAAATCCAGTAAATGAAGGGACTGATTCCTTGGGATAGAGGATGTGGCATGTGTTGTTGGGGTAAAGTATGTTGACGCTTCCTCATGATATTTCGTGGTGGTAGTACCAGAGGATTTTACTGACTGTGAAAGGAAGTGACAAGCTAGAGAGCAATTACCCTGGGTCAAAATACTCCCAACAATTACTTGGTAGATGGACTTAATAAAAAGGCAGAGTACTCATCTGTAACTGTGTTCATTGTTTGGGGAACACCCTCAAATTTTTTCTTTTCCCTAAAATATCTTTTAGTTTTCATTGGTATTTGATATTGCAGGTTTATGAATTTCTTTTCAACTCAAAATCCAAATTCCAGGATAATGGTTATGCTGGTGTTACTATCTGTATTTTTGTGACTTGATTTTATCATCTCTCAATGATTGATGTTCTTAGTTGGCTCCTAGCCAGTGGAAAGCTGAAAGAAAACTGAGCCTGAGAAAAAAAGGCACAATGGTGTATTACTAATGCAGGAGCAAGACTTTATTTTGTGTATCTTGACTCCAGAGCGGGTATTCTTTTCACTCCCATTATCCTGCTGTTGAGCAAATCAAGCCTCATAATGATTCATTTTTTTATTTATTTCAGTTCTATCAATGAAAGAGAAAAATACCTTTTAATCCCAGGGAAAGGATTGCAGTCACTATAAAATAAGGTATATTTTGACTTGGAATACAGGACTTTAAATGCTAGAAGGGAAAAGTAGTTTGGCAAATTCACCAGAAGTTTAAGGATAAGCACTTGTCTCCAATTTAACAGGGTAGTTATGACTTTTCTTTCACATCCTTTAGAAATACTGTAATCCATGGATGTATAAACAAGCACTTCTAAGGTTTTGGTTTTCTTGGTTTTGGTTTTATTTTTGTCCCTCAGATTTAAAGACATTTAACACAAGTTCTTTGTAGTTGGACTCTGGACTGATGAACAAATATTTTGTTGCTAATCAGAGTTCTCATTTTTGGAGGTTTGATTTATCTTAGATTCAAACTCCAGAGTATATTGGCATTTAGGTTCATGGAATTGGCCAGCTGTTACCTTCTATAAGGCTTTGATTCTAATGGCTGGTCAGTGAACATGATAATCTTACAGTCAATGGCTATAGCTCACAATAACAAAGAATCTGATTCTTTAGGAAATAGGTCTTTAAAGTTTATTTGATACAACATGTTTCATTAGTTTTTATAAATAGCTCTTGTACCACTATAAAGCACACAAGAAATATATGTATTTTTCCCTCTGGTGAAAATCATGCCTGTTACTATGATAAGTTTTGACAGTTGTAACATTTAAAATAGTATTGAGTGTGTATGTCATGACAATAAAAATTAGTCCTTATGGCTGATTTATTAGTCATAGAAAGATCTTGGAGAAGGGGACTAAGTTGGTATCACTAACAGGACAGTAACTTCTTTCAACTAGTTAACTGATAATTGTCTCTAGTCTTTAAGTAAATTAACGATGGACCATCCCTCAAGTGGAGAACTTTGGGGTTATAAAACAGGTCTGAGGGCTTTTAACCATGGTGGGGGAAAGGTGTTGATATTATTCATATAGTGTAACCTGAGGTTGGAAAGGACCACTAGGGAGCCTGTAATCAAAACTAGACAGTAATTTTTAAGATAGATGGAGGTTCCCTTGAAACAGTGCCAACCTAAATCTACCTCAGGTAAGTAGTTAGACTAACTTTTTCAAGATTTCAGACCAAATGAGACAAACTGTATTCAGTAAATGTATTCCTATGCTTTAATGCTTTTGTTTTCTCTTAATTCTTAAATAAACATGTGCTCTGAAAAACTCGTTTTTGTCTCTATTACAAGAAATTAGCACTTCTATATTTGCATTAGAATAAAACAGATACTCATATGATACTTCCTGAGGGTGATGATAACCATTGCAACATATCTAGAGTTTGATGATTTCTTGATGCTGAGGGAGAGAGTCGAAATCTGGAAGGTATATTGTCTGTTTTACTTTCAACCTTGAATCTTTCTGGAGCCTCCACTATGTTACAAAAACAGCATAAGGAGAGTTAATAGCTTTGATCGTATTTGGAGCTCTGCTAAAATTCAGTAGCTGTTGTTTATGTAACTGACCTCTCAAAATTAAGGAATAATTTTGAATTTGCAGTTTGCAGTAGAATCCACATTTGGCACCATTCTTACCGTATGTTGAATTGAATCCTCTGCTCCACCAACAAACTATGTTGGAGAATGCATCTTCCACTGCATTTTGAAGTGATCAGATCCTCCTGGTAGAGAATTTGGCACCTCTGAAGCCCTGGCTTCAGTCCCCAGCACTGCAGTAAATAAGTAAAAATAAGTCTCTGCCCTGTCTTTTTCTAAAGACAAATATTCTGCCTCTAATGTGCCAAAGCTTTCATCTTCAGCATTTTTAACAGCCTCTTGTACCTTTTCATGGTCTTTCTGTTTCATTTCCTTCACTTGAGATTTTTCCTGTCTTCCCATATGAATATGGATACCTTTTTATTGTACATTGAAAAAGAAGTTAGGTCGCTTTTAATATTACCAGTTTACTTTTTCCCTTTCCAAAATTTACCATTTTAAAATCTTGACTGCCACCGTTTGTAAATGTTCCTTTCCTACGAGGCTGCAATGTGGCTTTGCTCAGATCTCTGCCTTGTTACCCCCTCCAAGAACACCTTTGAACTGAAGTGGAAGATGCATTCTCCAGCACTGCATGCCACTTTCCTCCCCTTTCTCTCCAACCCATCTTGGTGAAACATTTAGTTGAGGGCCTATTCAGACTTAAATTACTTTTCATTACTTACAGCTGTTAACTTATTAAATTGTAAGTTTTCTAGCATAGCTTTTAAAGAGTAAAGCTTGACCCTTTTAAAGCAGTATTTTAAACAATCTAGGGTAGACATTGCATCTTCAGCTACTATGTAGCAAGTTTATAGAGTATGAAATACTATTATTTTAGGTAGGGGCATGGGGATTTAGCTCATCAGCATAAGCACCTGCTTTTCAAGTGCGTGGTCTTGAGTTCGATCCCCGGTACCTATTTAAAAAAATTGAAATACTATCACCTTTGTCAAGGTTAAAGGCCCAGAGTTAAGCTAATTTAGCAGATAACATTCCCAAATTAATACTGAACCGAGTAAGCATGTGAACTAACTTCCATCTTAGACTAAAGGGAAAAGTCTTACAAAAGCTCCTTTCCATTTCACTCTACAGCTAGGGTTCTGAGGAGTGGCATTAAGACAAGAACTCAGAAAATTAACCACGAGATGGTCAAGAACTAGATCTTCTCTCTGAGGATCTCATTAAATTGCTAAATTGCCCAGGCTGGGTTTGAGTTTGCTAGTCCCTCTGACTCAGCTTCCCAGACTGCTAGGATTATAGACCTGTGTCACCAGGTCCTGCTTTTTAACCTTTTTTTAGCGGTTTTTTCCATGTTCAGCAAAATGCACATACTTTTAGAAGCTTACAGACCTAGCGTGCACACGGTTGCCATCTCTAGATTAGGAGTTCTGTTATGCTGGTTCCCTTCTGGAGTCCTGTCCACAACTACATGGTTTTTGAGAAGCAATAAACTGATTTATTTTCTATAAGTTCCATACATATTTTTTGCCTCGTATGTTTGAAATTCTGTGTATGACGTGATAAATATCTCTAACTTGCTATTTTCTTAGAACAGTAACGCAAACGACCGCATAACTTCTTGAGGGAGTAGATAGATCTCTGATATTCCCATCCGGTGCACCCGGCGGTAAAGCGACCTCTACTGGATATTAATGGTAGTTTCCAGGAATAAGGAGCAGTAGAAACAGAAAATATGGCATGTGAGAGTATGGGTTCATCCTAGCATCACATCACATCACACATAAAAGAACTAGGCCCAAGGGCTGAGGTGTAGCTTAGTGGTAGGATACTTGCCTAGCATAAACAAGGTTCTGGGTTTCATCCCCAGCACTGAAAAAAATATTAAGCTACTGTGGCCCTCTAGGTTTATAAGACAATTCCTTTTTCATTATTATAACAATATACTGATACATTCCTTAAACTCACCTAGGTTGGCAGTTTTTCTTGATATTATCTGTACATGTTTTTTGTTTATTTTTTCTGTGGCTGGATTATGCTAACTATTGCTTTCTAGCCAAATATGAATACCAATATGAAGTATGAGTTAATGGCTGGGGATGTAGCTCATTGGTAGAGACTCGCTGAGTGTGCTTGAAGCTCTGGATTTGATCCCCAGCACTACAAAGGAAAAATAACATGAAATTATATGAAATTCATACCTTGGAATTAGTTGTTCAGTGAACTGTCTGAAATTTTATGCCACGTTTTAAGGAAGAGAAAGCACATAGCTTAACCAGATCCGCAGAGAGCTGACTGGTATATCACAGGTTAGTATGCACTGCTACAGCCCAACTCAAGTTGCAAAGTCTAAAAGGTTTCCTTTAGACTTCTCTACAAATTTTTTGGGATAAGTCTATCCATTGGAACAACTTGAAATAACCAGCAAGAAAATCATCTTGCACTAACATTTGAAGTTTAATTCACAATAATGGAACCAGGACTCTTTAACAAATGATAATGATGACTGTGGAATATCTTTGTGCCAGATAGCAAAAAAGATATGAAAGATGTTAGAATGTGTTACAGGAAATCAGAAGCTTTATGAATTATCTTTTTTCATTATGTCAGCCAAATACTTGACATACACAATTTAAAGGAGAAAATGTTTATGCTTGCTCATAGTTTCATTCCATGGCAACTGGCTCCAAGGCATAAACATCCTGGTTTGAAAGCAGAGGAAACTGCTCATCTCATGTCACCCAGGAAGTAAAGAGAGGGTTGGAAAAGACCTAGAGAAAAAGGGATCAAGAATAACATACACCTTTCAAAGACAAAGAGAAGTGGGAATTCAGTGTCTATTCTGGTCTCTTCAGTCTCTCAAACTCCCTTTGTCTAGCTCTACATTGTTTCACTATAAGCCCTCTCTTCTTACCATCCCTTAATATATACATGTTATCTACATTTTCTGGACTCCAAAGTGTTCATGGTATTGTGAGAGCAGAATAATGTTGTGGGACAAGTCACAGAGGTACTTGAAAAATCTCAGACAAAAAATATCATTTTTGTGCAATCATTAGGGCACATAAAGCAAGGTCCTTTGAAACATGATTCCATTTTTTGTTGCTATAGCTACCACAAAGAATAATTTATGGTTAATTTATGAAAAATGGACATTAATAAACATTTGTTAGCTCACAGTTTGGAGGGCTGGAAGTTCAAAAGCATGGTGCCATCATCATCTGATGTGACCCTTGCTACATCACTACATAGAAGTCACCACATAGAAAGCTTCTTTGTTACAAAGCCATGAATTCCATCATGAGAATCTCTTATTAACTTATCTAATCCTAATGACCTCCCAAAGATCCCACTTTTAAATATTAACATGACTTTGCATTAAATGTCCAACACCTGAGTTCAAGGGTCACACCCAAATCATAGCACACATTGACAAGGGAAGTCAATCTGCATTGAAGTATAGGATATAGCTGGATATTTCTCACAAAGCTTTGGGGGCTTGCACATAGCAACAATTTTCTGTATCATTGCTATCCTTAGGTCAGGAATAGTTGCAGGGTCATGCATGTGTGTTAGTCTCCTAGGGCTGTCATGATGAGTTCCCATAGTTTGCTGGCATAACACAACATAAATTCATTTTCCTATAGACCAGAAGTCTAAAATCAAAGCATTTTCCTATAGACCAGAAGTCTAAAATCCATGCATTGGCAAACTATGCTTCTACTTGACACTACAGAACAGTTGCTTGTCTTTTTCAGTTAACATAACAGCCAAACTCGTCTCTTCTTCTGTCTTCACATGACCTTCCCTATTTCTGCTTCCCTTCATAAAGATACTTCTTGTTGTTAACATATCCTACCCTGTTAATCAAGAATGATCTCATTTATATCTGCAAAGTCCGAATAAGGTCACATTCATAGGTGTCAGGAATTAGAACTAGAACATACCATTTTTGGGATCATCATTTGGTCCACCACACCATGATTCACTGCTTAGGTGTGCTACAAAGTCTTTTTTTTTTTTTAAATCTCTGCCTAAAAATGGGCATGAATCCCTTTTAGTTTAATTTCACTGTGATATGAGGGAATTTGTTCTGTTTCCCCAACATTTCTTCAGAGTGTTTTCCTCTGTATATGGGTTTGGTTTTTATGAATACCACAGTGTCTGTCCCACTGTTTGTGATTAGCCTAGGTAGTTATGATGACTCATCACTTTGTCATTTGTCTATGTGTGGGGCACTGTTTACAGTCATAGTCAAGAACTATAAGAAATTACTAGTGGGAGGATAGTGTTTATTTCTTTTTGTTGTTGTATTTGAAAATATTGAGCATTTATTATGTGCTGGGCTGTTCATTAAGTCAAGATAGTTGATGTAGCAGTGGGCTGTGCAGTGCACACCATCCAACTATGGCTTTTTGTTTTCTTGAGCTATTGAACACATGGGAGCAAAGTAGACATAGTAAATAAAAAGGACACAACCACCAGCACCACAGTAGCTGGATCTCTGAGCTACATCCCAGAAAACTTTGAGATTATCCATCTGTGAAAGCTGGCCAGTCAGATACATCACAAGGTCTCTGTCCTCTCTGGATGCAGTCTTGTTTTGCTGATTACTAATAGGCTGAACCTCCCCAGGCTTTCCTAGCTTCTAGTGACAATACTGAGCTAGTATCTCAATGACTTTTTTAAAATATATTTTATGTTCTTGTTTTATTAGTGCATATTTATAAAATACTGTTTCAATATGTATATTTTGATCATATTCATCCCTCCTTTACCATCCCTTATATAATTCATTCCCTCCCTCTTATCCCCTTCCTCTTGCCTAACAATAGTCTCCCATCTTTCATTTCAGTCTTTTTTTTTTTGTGGTACTGGGGATCGAACTCACGACCTTGAGCTTGCCAGGCAGGCACTTATGCCACTGAGCTAAATCCCTGGACATTTCAGTCTTTTCTGATTCCACATATTAACGAGAACATGCAATACATTACTTGTCTTTCCAAGTCTGGTTTATTTCACATAATGTTATGATCTCCATTTTCATCTGTTTTTCTGCAGATGACAAAAATTTCTTTCTTTACAGCTCAATAATGCCCCATTGTGTATACATACACCACATTTTCTTTATCCATTCATCTGTTGATAGGCACCAAAATTGGTTCCATACCTTGGCTATTGTGGATTATCCTGCAGTAAATCTGGTGTATCAAGGATATGTATATTGTTGGATCAAATAGTAGCTCTACTTTTGGTTTTCTGAGGACTTTCCTACTGATTTCCACAGTGGTTGTACTAATTTACATTCCCACGAATGGTATAGAAGGGTTTGTTCCCCCTACCCCCGCAGCCTCACCAGTACTATTTTTTGTATTCTTGATGATAACCATTCTGACTGGGGTAAGATGGAATCTCAGTGTAGTTTTGAAGATGTTGAACTTTTTTAAAATACCTATTAGCCCTTTGTAATTTTGCTTTAAGAGGTGTCTGTTCATTGTCCACTTATTGATTGAAGTATTTGCTTTTCTTTTGAATTTTTAAAAGGCTTTATATACTCAATATTAATCTTCTATCAGAGAAGTATCTGGCAAAGATTTCCTTGCATTCGGTAGGCAGTGCCTTCACTCAACTGGTTGCTTCCTTTTCCGTGCAGAAACTTTTTAATTTGATTTTTTTATTTGTTGATTCCTGCTGTTATTTCCTGTGATATCCTATTTAGGGATGGGGATCAAACTCATGACCACATGCTTGTAAGGCAGGCACTTATGACACTGAGCTAAATCCCCAGCCCCAATATCCTATTTAGGAAGTCTTCACCTGTGCCCCTGGTTTTAAATGTTTCTCCTATGTTTTCTTCTAGAAGTTTCAGTTTCAGGTCTTATTCCTGGGTCTTTCCTCCATTTTGAGTTGATTTTTGTGCAGAATGAGAGGTAGGCATCTAGTTTTCAGTCTTCTACATGTATCTGTTTTTCCCAGCACCATTTATTAAAGAGTCTGGGTTTTCACCAAGATGTATTTTTGGCTGCTTTCTCAAGAACTAGATGGCTGTACTTCTGTGGATTTGTTGTGTCCTCTATTCTATTCCATTAGTTTATATAGCTATATATATCTGTGCCAGTACTATGAGGTTTTTTAATTGCAGCTTTGTAGTATAATTTGGAATTGGGTATTGTGATGCTTCTAGCCTAACTCTTTTTCCTTAGGGTTGCTTTGACTATTGTTGCTTTTGTGTTTCCATATGAATTTTGGAATTTTTTTCATAGCTCTGTGAAGATTGCTACTGGAATTTTGCTGAGGATTCCACTGAATCTGTAGATCATTTTTGATAAAATGGCTATTTCAATAATGTTCATTCTGTGAACATAGGAGGTCTTTCCATCTCTAGAGTTTTCCTTGATTTTTTTCTTGTGTTTTGTAATTTTCATTGTAGAAGTCTTTCACCTCCTTGGTTAGGTTGATCCCGATGTATTTCTGTATATGGAACTGTTTTCCTGGTTTCTTTCTCATCTACTTTATTTTTGGTGTACAGAAAAGCTATCAAATTTTTTATATTTTCTCTTACTAAAGAGTCAACTCAGGGCCTTACACTGTGCTACATCCCAATCCCCTCTCTACCTTTTTAATTTTGAGACAGGATCTTGCTAACTAGACTTGAACCTGTTACCTCAGCTTCTCAGAGTCCTAGGCTGATAGATGTGCACCACTTTTTTTTTCTTTTTTTTTCACTGACTGCTAAATTTCTCAGGCTGGGCTTGACATTGTGATCCTTTTGGGTTAGACATCCAGAATACTGGGATTACAGGCATGTAACCTGGCTCTTAATATTACTTTTGTGTTTAGTTTTTATAAAAATTTATTATTTTCCTTCGATGCTGGATATTGTTTTTTGGAATGTGATGCTTAGATCTGGGGACCAGCTTGAGAGAAAAGTTGAACCATTGAAGATGGCAGAACTGAGAATTCTAAAGAACCACAGGTTTCAATGACATCATTGAATTGCCCAGCGTAATATATTTCTTCTTGTTTATATTAGTTCAGTTGAGGTTTTCAATTATTTGAAGCTTAAAACATCCTCTTGTGTGTATATATATATATATATATATATATATATATATCCCTGTCTTGTTTGCCTTCACCGCAGAACCACTTCATCTTTCTTGTTCTTCAACAATATCTTTGATCATCCATTAGTTTAAGAACCTGAAACTACCAGAATTGAAAGGCACACTTTTCCATTACAATAAAGAACTAAAGTGAAAACACTGATGGTTCAAGAAAGAAAGTAAAATCAAAACACTTAAATGAACACCCATTCCAAAGTCTCTTCATATGCTACCTTACAACTATATAGTTCCCTTTGCCTCCTCTCTCTTCCTTTTATATCACCGTCATCTTGTGTGTGTGTGTGTGTGTGTGTGTGTGTGTGTGTGTGCGCGCACCTATTTTTCTTTTGTCTTTTTGAGACAGGGTCTCACTAGGTATTTCAGACTGGCCTTGAGCTCACTTTGTAGCCCAGGCTGGTCTTGAACTCAAAACAATCCTCCTGCCTCAGCCTCCTGAGTACTGGGATTACAGGCGTGAGCCACCATGGGGCTTCACACGCCTATTTTATAAACTCCCCTTACAGTGTTATTTTTCTTCAGTTATGTGCATTTTAAGTAAAATGATAGAGATTATAACAAATACGTATTCTGTGTTACCATTGTGTTTTCTTCCTTAATATGCACCCTGAATTTCCATCTATTACCATTTCCCTTCAGCCTAACAAATACATTTTAGCATTTTTTTGCAGCAGTCTGCTGGAAACGAGTTCTCTCAGCTTTCATTTATTTCAAGACATCTTTATTTCACCTCCATTTTGGATATATTTTATATATATGGAAATTGGGTTGGCAGAGATTTCTCTCACTATGTAAACAATACTGTTCCATTGTATTCTTGCTTGCATTGTTTCAGACAAAGTTGTCCATCATTCCTCTTTCTTTGGTGTGCATTGTTTTTTGTTGTTGTTTTTGTTTGT
This sequence comes from Hydrochoerus hydrochaeris, assembly GCA_004027455.1. Taxonomy (NCBI): domain Eukaryota; kingdom Metazoa; phylum Chordata; class Mammalia; order Rodentia; family Hydrochaeridae; genus Hydrochoerus; species Hydrochoerus hydrochaeris. The sequence continues at coordinate 20,941 of PVLA01012234.1, read as the reverse complement.
TGATTGTACTTTTAAAAATTTCTTATCAATAGAACTCTGCTGGAATCCGAATGAAAAGGGAGATATTATACTTGGTAATAAAGTTGCCATTTAGCCAATTCTCTACTTCAGCTGAAATGGATGTCAGAATTTAAACAAGAATGAAAGGATATGGCAATGCTCATACCCAACACAAGCTAGGGAAAATTTCTTGCTTATATAAGAGGTGAACATTAGGTTGCTGTCATTAAAAAATAATTGTAGTGTTGTCATTTTTGGCTTTAATTCTCTGTGGGGAAATCAGTGATTTCAAGCATACGCTCATACTGAAAATCAATCAGGCTTGCTTCCTCAAACTCCCCTTAATGACGATGCACAAGCTGCCAGCTGCTTGTGTGAAAGACAACCACAGCAGTCAAGTTCCAACTTCCTTTCTCAATCCCCCACCCTTAACCCCATTAAAAAAAACTCTACATCTATAAGAGATGGGGCTGCTTGTTTCTCATACCAGCATTCCCTCACAGATTTATTCTAAATAAACTTGTTCTAGCTGTTGAGTTCACATCTTTGTTCCTCCTTTTTGCTAACACTCTATGTCCCCCAAAATCCTCCACAGTCTTTGCACCCAGAGAGAACAGATATTATTGATGTATACAAAGACAGGCAAACTCTTTGTAGAATTTAGTCCCAAAAGGAACCTTTTTGTTCATTTATAGTACATTTATCTCTACAAATGAAAGTAAATTAAGAGTTTGCTCTTTTTTTTCCCAGTATCATGACTGTCCCACTCCCACTTAATAAAATCAGCATCTTTTAAGAAGTCAAGCACAGGAATCAGCACAAATAATTCACACATTTGGCCAGAGTTGAGACCCACTGAACCAAAGGAAATCCCTGCTCACTGGATGGAATCAAGGTTAGGTACCTAGTTCTTGTAGTGCCAGCATCCAGGATGACTTTCACTAATTCTTATTTCCTGCTATTCATACCCTATACTGTCCCCTCAATGTAGTAAATACAACTGATGTATAAACCAGGCCCAGGATTCAAGAATTTGAGGTAAGTGAGTAACTTAGGATGAGTACAAAGCTAAAGCTGGTATTCACATTCAATATTGTGCACTTGCAGTCTCAAGAGTGATTGCTTGGCTTCACCCCGGCCCAGCCATTAAGACTGAAGAAACAGCCAGAATGTGACTTCAAAGGTTATATCATACTGTAGTTCCTAGCATGATCTGCCTTTGATCACTGGTGTCTCTGGGGGAAATCCATTCTAGTGCCTTAGTGACATGCAAACAGCCTTATTCAGCTCCATTTGTCAAGGAACTGTGGCTTCCTGCTAACAACCACCATCAACTTACCAGCTATGTGCCCTGGTCATGTCTTAAGATACCTGCAATCTCAGCTGAGCTTTGTTTTTTGTTGTTATTGTTTTTTTTTTTTAGCTTTCAATATTATTTTGGTTAAAAGCCACACATTTCAGAATTATATTTTCCTAATAGTTTATCCAGATAAGAATAAACCCTAGGAGTCAGGTTTCAATGACAAAGTCCATTGCCAACAATAAACATATAGGTAACCTTCCAAGAATTGGTCAATGCAAACCCCAACTGCTTCTATTGACAGAAAAGCCCATTGTAAAGTCATAGTGTGACATGGGGCATTGACATATTCCTTAGACATGGTCTTTAGGACGAGGTGTAAGTGCCTTCTTGAACAGTCATGAAAATCAGTCTCATCATCTGGTTGGTTTTCTGTTTCATGGACGGCATCTTCTTTGTCATCATTCAGCCAGACAACTGTTGACTGTGTGCAAATCTGGTCCCCAAGAGATAGTGTAGCTTTCCACCAGAAATTAACCAGTTTGTTTCTGTAATTTAGGGATAGTTTTAGAAGGCCTACTATAATCCAGGGGGAAATGAAATTGAGACTCATATTGAAAAGAGGCCATTAGTTCTCTAGAGATTAAGTTTCATTTGTTATAGGTCTAATTTTTCTGAAAAATTCCTTGTTTTATCAATAAAGAAGAGTCATTTTTATCCATGCTGTGTCTTAACAGATGCAATGACAATAGGAAAACTCTGTGTTGTGGTTTGTTTAAATGTACCCCAGAGCCCCATGTGGTCATGGGGGTGGGCCTTTCTAAGGCGGCCGAGTCTAGCATTTGTGATTGGTTCATTGTTTAGTGCTGGGGTTAGTGGTGTGTGCTGCACCCACACTGGGGTGGGTAGCCAGTATACAATATAAGGGAGGGAAGAAGGCATGCTTTTCCCTTTTTTACCCTGTTCAGTCTTGTTGCTTGCAGCTGCCATGAATGGCTGCCCCTTAGCCACACCACCTGACTTGGAGCCAGCTGAGTATGGACTGAAACCTCCAAAAACTGTAAGCTAAGTCAACTTTTCCTACCCTAATTTTGGGCAACAGGCATTTTGTCTCAGCAACAAGAGAAAAGTAACCGAGACACCCTCCTAGTTTTCCCAGTGTACACCAAACAACAAAATTATTTTAATTCACAATTTGTATTATTTATAAGGCCTGTGAGTTCTTTGGAAGAGGACAGTGAAAACAAAATGCCAAAACCAATGACATATTTTTATCATTTATGTGGTTTCAGGCATGGCAGAGGGGACAGTAGAAACAGGAGGAGAAGAAAGAAGGGGAGCAGAAAGGAGAAGAGGGCACTCTAATAATGCCAACAGTCACAGACCTTTTGTTAAATCTTTAAAATAAAGAAGTATTACTATCATAACATTTTATTCTTTTTTCCTCTAGTTTTTCAGTATGTGAATACTCCACTTACCTGAAAAAATAAACAAAAATTAAAGTATATAACTTCGTCTCAAATTATTATACACAGCTAAGTTAGGTAGACATGCTATAGGCAATCAGGTAGAGGTGGACCCTCCAGAGAGTCAAAACAAAAGGTGAAAATACACCACAACTGTAGTCAAAGACACATCAGTTGGAGACCAGGCCTCAAGATAACAACAAAAGGACAAGACCTAAATACTCTCTATCTTGGTCACTTTTCTATTGTTGTTGGGTCAAAATACCTGAAACCCAAAACAAAGGAAGGAAAGACATTTTGTTTTCCCTGTCCTCTTCCTGTTTCTCAATAAATATCTTTTACTCTTAACTTCCATTGTTCTTAGAATTCATTCTTTGATTTTAGACAACATGAACTCAGTATATCAGACATCTAACAGGCTGTTATAACCTAACAGGACTTATAATACTACATTTATGTCATAGTTGGAGGGTTTTAAATTATCTTTTTAAAAAAATGACCCATCAATGAACACTTTATTATTTAAGTCCTAATGGTTAGACACATTGATAGTGGGTTGGGAACACTAACTTATGACAAACTTTTACAGTTTGCTGGTAATAACCTGCATGTCTGCAACACTGATGTTCCTCTTTCTAATAGAATTGACATTCTATTTTAGAATTTACCAAGGTTCAGATTTCTTATTTTGTTTTTTCTAGCCTCAGTATTTTTCCTTTAGAAAATGAGAAGAAGCTCACAAGCCACCACCGCACCAGGGTGAGAACTATTGGTGTTTCCTGAGCTCTGCATCATGTTGGAACTTGGGGCACTGGAAGAACAGGCAGCTTGCTCACCACCCTGGTAAGTGGCTGGGGGCCTGCTGGTGCACAGGCTATGAATGAGACATCGATTCATCCTCCCCCCCACCATGAGCAAGTGGGAGCCAGAGGTCTGAGTATCTCTTGGGAGGATGAATGTATGCAGTGTGGCAAGTAAGGGGGATTTCCTTCTACCATCTCTTTGAAGGCAAATATTTTTATCACTGTTTTGCTCAGTTCTGATTAATGGTACTGCTCTATTTAATATTCTGTTTTTACAAGTTCAATATTTCCTTCCATTTTACTCTACCTGATTGAAAGAATAGCTAATGTGAACTGAACGGGATGTACTATTGTGCCTATTGCTGTTGTCCTGGTGACCTGCTATGAGGTTCTGTGCCAGCTTCACTGCACTGCCTTGCATGGGTTTGTTCTGCCTTGTTCTGCTGTATTTTGCTACCTTAAAAAAAAAAAGTAGATAACAAAGTAACAAAATATCTCCAAAAAACCCCCAGCTCCACCAAAGCTGATCCATGGGGCATGGATGAGGAGAAACTCAAAAACAAAGCAACAGAATAATGTAAGGTGATTAAAAAGTAAATAACAACAAAACAAGTCAGTAAGGTACTGAGCAACAGATAGTGGACTTTAAAAGTAAAAGGTGGAAAAAAAAGTGCTCTAAAGGATATAACTGCATTTATGTTTAAGTGTGTAGGACTGATAACCATGTTGCTAAGTTGAAACTGGATCATTGAACAGAACTGTTTGCAGCCTCACTGTTTGAATGTCCACTTTGTATGCTTTAATTCTGTAACTTGAACAACTATGTCTGAGAAGACAATATATAATTTATCAACTAGTGATTTCTTACTGTTTTTTTTCTGAAATTCTGTATTGTTTCTACCCCTTTTTCTGTTTTGCTTTTTTTCTCTTTAAATAAAATTTAATTTTTATAATAAAAAAATGAGAAGAAAAGTTAACTTTTAAATTCTACCATTTTAGAGAGGAGCTGACCAAACCTTGGAACTTGGAACAGCAATGAATTGGCTGCATCTCAGGACTTCTAATGTCAAAATCCTGTAGCAACTCCACGAGAGGCAACCACAGAGAACAGTCAGGGAGCCACAGTCAGGCTGGCAAGAGACACCAGAGTGTACTAGATTGAACAACTCAGACCCTAACCTTATAATCAGGGACCAAGATCAGCCTGAATTACTGCAGATTTGAAAGTACCACACTTGGGCACCCTATCCTAATCCACTGCAGGCTTGCTGGAATTATCCAGCATGGATCTAGACTCTGATTGACTCCTTTGTCTACCAGTGAGAATAGTGTCAAGCCCTGAATTGGACACTACCACAAAACTGTAGACTTTAAAAGATAGCCACAAGCTTGAAATCACAGAGAGATTTTTTTGTTTCTTTGCTTTTTGTTTGTTGTTGTTTTAGTTTTTATGAGTGTGAATATTGTTTCTAGTTTTTTGCTTTGTTTTGCTGTGCTTTATTCTTGTTTTTTCCTTCTTTCTCTTTTGTCTTCCTCACCAGTTCCCCGATGCTTGGGTATTCTTCCTTTGTCCTTCAGCCTTGCTTCTAATCTCTTTTTCTTCTTTTATTTCTCTATTTTTTCCTCTTATCTCTTTTAAATTTACCACCCTGTGGTGAATATTGCTCTAGTGAGTGGATATTTACTGAGTATAATTTTTTGATTGTCTTATATAATTTTCTGAATTATTGTAGATTTCATTATATAGCTATAAATATCATATCTGTGGTTAAAGGCAAAATAGTAATGGTTATCACCATTTGCCATTTTCCAATCTGTGCTTTATGTTACTGTAATTACTGACTGCTATTTTAACCAGGGTGACATAGTTGTTATTATGAATTGATCTTCCTTGTACACCAATACTTAGATTGTCTGGGGGTTCATAAACAGTACTATATCCCTATACCAAAGAACTGGGTGCCAGACCAAACAGGCAGCAACCTTTCATCCCTAATAAAGTGAAGAGGGGATCTTGAAACAGGCTCAAAAGCCAAAGGCCATCTATACTGAAAGACAGCTCTGAAAAAATAAAATAAAATAAAATAAAATAAAAGACATCTCTGAGGAGTGGCCATTTTCTAAAGAGGTCTTGATAATATAGTGAAGCTACCAAACATAAACAATTTACAAACCTCAACAGAGAAAACAAATTTTATAAAGTATAAAATGAAGAAACACAGAAGCAAGATGCAACTCATAATCTCCAATGCACTCAAGGCAAATATGGGGGAATTGAGGTAGAGAAAATCAATCACACAGCTGAATTTTATGAAATGGTAGCAGTGGACATAAGAAAACATATGACAAAACCAAAACAGATAATTAGAGAGATGATGATCATAATGGATAAAATGATTAGTGAATATAAAGTAGATACAGATTTTAAAAAACAGAAGAGCTTAGGAAAGACATGGAAGCCATGAATGTGCCCAACATAGAAAAGAATTAAATTCTGTAAACAAACTCAAATAGAAATCTAGGAGATTAAAAATTCTACTGAAAATATATGCAGCAGAGTCAACCAACATAAAGATAAAATATCAGATCTAGAAGACAGGGATGTGGTTGGCAATCATCAAATGAAAGATATCTTAAAGACAACAAGGGACCATGAAAAATCAATCCAACATCTGCTAGATGATGCAAAGAAGATAAATAAAAGATTAAGGTGAGCTGGGAATGGTGGTGTATGCCTGTAATCCCAGCACTTAAGAGGTTGAGACAGGAAGATGAATGTAATTTTGAGGTCTGCCTGGGCCCTGTAATGAGTTCAAGGCCAGCCGAACTGCATAGTGAGACCCTGTTTCAAAAAAAAAATGGAATCAATGAGGAATCAGAAGATAGTACAAAGGGCACAAAAAATCTGTTCACAGAAATAATAGCAGAAAACTTCTCAAGCATGGAGAAAGAACTTGAGATACAGATAAGTGAGACATATACAGCTCCAAACAGTCATGATCCAAATAAATAAAAGCTTCACTAAGGATATAACAATCAAGATTCCAGAAATTTAACACAATATTAAAAGAATATTAAACAGGATATTAAAAGCACTTAGAGAGGAGGAGCTAAAGATGGCCAATCAGCGAGCAACAAAATACAGAGCCTCCCAGGGAGAAACAACTCATATGCCAGAATAAAACATCCTGGAGAGATTCAGACAGAAGGAGATGGATCCTCTTGACATAGGAAGAAATTAAAATGAAAAAAGCTCATCAAACACCCAGTCTTGGGGTTACAATTGGAACAGCTAACATTAGCAGACACAGCACTTTTACTGCAACCTGCCAAGCCACCTGAACTTGCACTGTCCATGACCCACTGCGACCAGCAGAGCCACCCAGACTCGTTCCTGCTGTGACTCACAGGAACCACAGCCACACTGAAGTCTGGGGTTGGTGAGCCCAACAGAGAATGGAGCTGGTGAAGGGACCTTCATTAATCCATGGTCAGTGCTGAGAATAAGACCCCCCCATGGGAAGGGTGTGACCAAGTGGGTGACATGTTGGAATCAGGCAGGAAGAGCCTGAACTAGGAACAACAGTGACTTCAGTTGGTTGTTCCCTCTCCAGAGCAGATTTGTGGGATTTCTTGGCCTGGGTCACACCCCTGCCCACAACCCAATAAATCATCCCAAACTGATTCCCTATGCCTAGCACACACTAACCTTGTGAAGGCACCTGAAGTTTGACAGGCCCAGTGGGGAGGAGCCAGCATATGCAGCCCCTGCTTACACCTCAGTGACAAGAGCAAACAGGAAAGGGCAGAAATCCCTCACCAGCGTGCTTCAGAAGAACCATAACCAACAAGGAACAGGGCTGAGACTTCCACTATACACCTGTATGGAAGAAACCAAAAACATGACAAGAGAGAGAAACAAGAAAAAGCCCTCAGCCCAAAACCCTGAGAACACTGATCCAGGAGAGGGAAAAACAAAAGAGACTGAGGGCAGCAAACATGCAACATCAGACACTGCTTCAATGGACATTAAGAGATATCTTCGGGACCTTGTAGATGAACTCAAAATTGAAATATTAAATCAGGTAAAGCAAGATATAAGTACATTAATAAAAGAAATGCTAAGCATCTCTCAGGAAGACACAGACAGAAGAAGGGAGGAACACAAAAAAAGGAGAGAAACATTCGATAAAGAATATAAAGAAAATATAGAATACATGAAGCAGATTGAAAGAGATTACCAGGAAATTAAAAACTCCATTGAAAGCTGGCAAAACTCCTTAAAAGAAACTGAGGATAGACTATCAAAACTTGAAGACAAGTTTTCAATGTGTGATCTTGAAAGGAAAGATCTCTTAAAAATAACAAGGAAACAGGCAGTAATAATGCAAAGATGACAAGAGAATCTATAAGAATAAGAAACGTGAATGAAGAAGCAGGAATAAAAACAGGTAAATTACAAAGACTATTCATGAAATAATTAAGGAAAACTTCCCAAGCATGGGAAAAGAAAATGATATTTGGTTATGTGAGGAATACAGAACTCCAGCCACCTACAACCAAAACAGAGCTATACCCAGAAATATAATAATCAAGATACCAGAAATTCAATATAAAAACAGAATATTAAAAGCTGTCAGAGAAAAGAAACAGAATACCTATAAAGGAAAGCCCATCAAGATCATGGCAGACTTCTTGACACAGACCATCAGATCAAGAAGAGCTTGGAGTGAAGTATTCCAAGCCCTGAAAGAAAATAACCTCATGCCCGGATTGATGTACCCTGCAAAACTGTCACTAGAAATTAATGGAGAAACAAGATGCTTCCATGACAAAGAGGAACTGGGGGAGTTTGTGACCACCAATCCAACCCTACAGAGAATACTGAAGGACATTCGAGAGAGAGAGAGAAATACCAGGATTTTAGGAACAGTGGGAGAAAGATCTCAATGAGTGTGGCAGGCAGTAGAATGAAGGAGAAAAGTAGACAAACAAAGGCAGAAAAATAGCATAGCAGAAATGAGGCAGAGAAGATTGGCTATAATCTCTAACATAGATGGCCTTGATACACTAAAAAAAAAAGGACAGGCAGAGTAGATCAGGAGGTAGGGTCCATTGAGATGCTCTGTACAGGAACTATAATCAACCTGAGAGAGGGTTTATGGACCGAAAATCAAATATGAGAAAACAATGCTCTATGTGACAGCAAGCCAGAGAGAAATAGGAGCAACTCCACCACCACCTGCAGATAGGTTGGAAAGACAGGATACTTATGTGCAGTAGAGAACTACTCAAGTATAACAAAGGAAAACCTTGAGGCTTTTGTAGGTAAAAGAATATAACTTGAGATCAAGTTCAGGAGTAAGAAGGTTCGGAACCACTTAGGTAGAAGGCAGGTTGCCCCCCCTCAATCTAAAAACTGAGGGAGAAGGTGGGACCCAAAATGTGCAGCACCCTGTAGGAGTGAAAGGGGAGGAACAGCCTAAAAAAAGAAGGCAGAGGATATTGTTAATAGTGCACCAGGATTTAAAACCCACATTACTCACACCACTCTGCTTAGATGGATTATATTCTGTTCCATTTTGTCTACTTGTACTAGGTTTGAGGGCACAGACAGCTATCCTGAAAATAGCAGGATATAGTACAGTAATAATCCTTAATTTCCTTTAACTTAATCTGAAGCTCTGTATAACTTACACTGTTTTACCATGACTGATCTTAATCGAATCTGGTTTGTTAGATTGCTATTTTGTATTGATAGATTTTATTCAAAGCTGTTATGATTGATAGTATCAAGCCTGAGAGTATAGGCAACTACACTGAAGATAACAAGATTCACTAGAATATCCACTCTGGTTTGATTATCACCTGCCTTTGAAGTTTTATACTGTCTACAAGGTTTTATTTTTACTAATATTGTTATGTACTGCTATATTCAATTATGCCCGATGATATAGACAATTCTACTGAAGATAATAAGAAACAGCACAGTAACCATTGTAGATCACCTTGTACTGTGGTTTTATATGACTTTTTGGTTTCATGTTTTTATAGGAATTTGTTTTGTTTTGTCTTGCTAAGTTTTGTTTTTCTGTCTAATACAGAAAGGATAGAAATACATGTAGAGACTCATGCATATGTAGCTGTTCACACTCTCACTGTTTGAATATCTACTTTGTATGCTTTAATTTTGTAACTTGAACAACTATTTCTAAGGGGACAATATGTAATTTATCAACTAGTGATTTCTTGCTGTTTATCTTTTCTTTGAAATTCTGTATTATTTCAACCCTTTTCATGTTTTTTCTCTTTAAATAAAAAAATTAAAAAAAAATAAAAGCAGTTAAAGAAAAGTGCAGTTCACCAATTAGAGTCACAGCAGAATTTTAAACAAACAGCATTAAGGAGAACATCAAGTATTTCAAGCCCTGAAAGAAAACAACCTCCAATCAAGTTTGATGCACCACATAAAACTATCTTTCAAAATTGATGGATAAATAAGATACTTCCATGATAAAGAACATCTGAAGAAACCACCAAACAAGAATGCCAAAAAGTTCTGAAGGATATTCTAGAAAAAGACAATGAAGACAACAATTCCAATAGAATGAATGTACCAGGCAAGGCAAGAATTAAACAGAAGGTAAAGAAAGGAACCAAAATAGTAAAATAATGTCAAACATATCACTTATAACCATCATTGTGAATGTTCTCCATTCACCAGTTAAAAGAAATATTGTCAGAATAGATCAAGAAACAAGATCTGACAATATGATACACACAAGAAACACATTTAATTCAAAAAGCAATTCATACACTAGAAGTCAAAGAATGTAAAACAACAGTGCATTTGACAGGGACCCAGAAAAAAGTAGGGGTAGCTATTCTATTTGCAGACAAAATGGATTTCAAACCAAGGCTAATCAGAAGATACAAAAAAGTTCACTACATACCTGTTAAGGTAACAACAATCCCAGAGGAAGAAATAACAATCATAAATATGCATGTAGCAAATATCAGGGCATCCAGCTATATATACCAAACACTAATGGATATGAAAAATCAGATAATACTAATACTAAGCACTAATACTATTATAATGGGTGGGCCTCAAAACTCCACTGTCACAAATAGACAGATAAACTCAACAAAAGAAATATCGGGGTTGTACTAAAACTTTAGTACTAGGATTGAACTCGGGACCTTGCACTTACCCAGCAGATACTGTGCCACTGAGCCATATCCCTAGCCCTGAATTAAAACTTTGAACATGTGGAATTCATGGACAGCTAAGTGTTCCGCCCAACAACAACAGAATACACAGGTTTTAAGCTATAAATGGGACATTCTTGAAAACAGACCACATACTAGCTCATAGAATGTGCTTAAGTAAATGTAAAAGAATTGAAATTATAACATATATATTTGAGATCATAGTGCAATGATCAATGGCAAAAGAAGCCACAAATGTCACATAAAGTGAGCCAGCAGCAGCCATGCAACGCAGGAAGAGAACCAAGAAGAAGCTAACCCCTTCCTGTGAGCTAGCCAGCATGCAGGCTGGGAGACAAGAAGTGCCAAACCACCAACCCCACATACCATAAGTAACTAGCTGATATGAAGAAACACAGGCTAAGATGATAGCTACTGCAGTAAAACACACACACACACAACAGTTAATACCTGTATTGTTCGATTGACTTTGTATGCTTAAAAGCAGTAGTGTGAGCATCTATTTAGAAAATAGCAACGTGCAATATAGCAACTATGGGGGATTTCCTTCTGAAGGTAGCAGCTATTGTTAATTCTCTATTATCTTGTTTTAAAATCCTGTATGGCTTTCATTGTTTTATTTGGATTGGTTTCATTCTGTTCAATTTTGTTTGATTTTATTATGTCTGACAGTATGGGTAGCTATTTTGAAGATATCAAGAGGCATTATGGTAGCCATTGTTGATTTTCTATTACCTTGTTTTAAAGTCCTGTATCACTTTTACTGTTTTGTTTTTATTGACTTTATTCTGTTTTATTTTGTTTGGTTTTATTATCTTTAAAATTAAAAAAAAAAAAAACAGAAATTGAATAATGCCCTCCTGAACAACCAGTGAGTCACAGATGAAATTAAAGGAGAAATTAAACAATTTCTACAATTAAAGTCATGCCAGTAAATCATACTGGAGCTTATGGGTTCCAATGAAAGCAGACCTATGAAGAAAATTTATAGCAGTAAATTCCCACTTCAGAAAAACTGTGTAAGCTCAAACAAATCACTTAATCATCAACCTCAAGTTTCTAGAAAAAGAAGAGCAAGTAAAATACAAAGCATGTGGGAGAGAGGAAGTTATAAAGATCAGAGCAGAATTAAATGCAGTTGAGGGTAAGAAAATAATACAAAGAATCAGTGGATTAAAGAGGTGGTTCTTTGAAAGATTACATAAAATAGAGAAACCCTTATCCAACCTTATCAAAAAAGAAAAAAGGAAAGAAAACACCCAAATCCATGTAATTAGGAATGAAAAGTCAAAATCACAACAGATTCTGCAGAAACTGAGATCATCAATACCTACTTTGAAAACCTTTATGCTAATAAAGTAGAAAACTCAGAAGAAATGGGAAGATTCCTAAATACATATGAATTACCAAAGCTGAATCAAGAAGATATAGATATTCTAAATAACCCAATGTCAATGAAGTCAAAGAAGCAATGAGGAAGATTTGCTGCTGAAGTCTACAAGAACTTTAGAAAAGATCTAATGCCACTATTCTCAAATTCTTTAATGAAACTGAAAGGGAAGCAATACTTCCAAACTCATTCCTGAAAGCAAGCATTATCCTGCTACCAAAACCAGAGAATAATTCAATGAAAAAAGAGAACTGCAGGGACTAGGAATATAACTCAGCAGCACAGTGCCTGCCTGGCAAGCGTGAAATCATGAGTTCAATTCATGCTACCCCACCACCAAAAAAAAAAGAACTACAGGTAAATCTGCATAATGAACATAGACATAAAATTCCTCTATAAGAAACCAGCAAACAAAATGAAGCAAATAATCAGGAATATTACACACCACAACCAACCAGGATTCATTCCAGGGATGTAGAGATGGTTTAACATAAACAAATCAATAAATGTAATACATTAACAGACCTGGGTAAAAAAGCACATGATTATCTTAATAGATGCAGAAAAACCATTCAATAAATCTCAACACTCATTCAATTGGAATAAAAGATTATATCTCAGCACCCCCCACCAAAAGCCATTGTGGTGTTTAATTAATTGTCAGTGTGACTGCAAAATGCCCAGAAAAATTGAGTCAACATAGTTCTAGGTGTGGATGTTAAGGTCTATTATTGTCAGAATGGTCTAAAAAGGAGAATGGGAGGGAAGGACTTCAGCTGATCTTCCTTGGAGTAGCTCTGTTGTGACTGCTTTTCTTCAGAGAAGTTTTGTCAGTTCTCTTCAAAAGAGCTTCAGCTGTTTTCTTTCTTTGGGGGAGCATCAATCCTTGTCTTCATCTTAGATGTTTCCTGGTTTCCAGTGCACATCCCTCAGCCTTCTGGCACAGATCCTTCAGCCTGTTGTTACAGACACTTGAGCTTCCAGAACTGGGCCTTGGTCTTTTTAGGCACAGCTCCTTTAGTCTCTCATCACAGATCCTTTAGCCTCCTAATGTAGACATGCACAGGACATTGCCATGGAGTCCAAGCCCTCATCTAGATCCTTTGGGTCTCCAGCATCAGACAGATGTTTTGCACTCTTCTATGTCTGACTCTACTAAGCATTGACTAACACAGCCATCTACGACAAACCCGCAGCCAACATCTTACTAACTGGTCAAAGACTGAAAGCTTTCACAGTAAAATCAGGAACATGACAAGGATGCCCACTATCACCACTCTTCTTCAATAGAATTCTGGAAACACAAGCCATAGCAATTAGACAAGAGAAAGAAATAAAAAGATATAGGTACACAATGAAAAGTTTAAATTATCTTTGTTTTGGATAGTATGATACTCTGCATAGAAGAACCTAAAAGCTTCTCCAAAAGACTCCTAGAATTAATGACCAAGTTCAGCAGCATTTCAGGATACAAAATCAATATACAAACGTCAATAGCATTCCTGTACATGAATAACAAACTCACTGAGAGAAAAATTAGGGAAACAACACATTTCACAATGGTAAAAATGAAATATGTAGGAATTAATATAACAAAAGAAGTGAAAGACCTGTACATTGAAAAATACACTAGTCTGAAAAAGGAGATTGAAGAGAATATCATCAAATGGAGATATATCTCTTGTTATTGGATAGGCAGAACCAATATAGTGAAAATGGCCACACTTCCAAAACTGTTATACAGATTGTTGTAGTCAGGTGTTGTGAGAAGAACAATTAGAATCAGGACATGGAATTTATAATATTATTTTATGATCGTCACCCAGAGTTAACACAAGAAAGTGCAGGAAATCTATCCACATAACTAAAAATATAGAATATTAGCCAAAGACCTGAATCCCATAGCAATGTCCTACATGAGTCCAGATGAAGATCTAGACATGACAATACCTCCCACAAGTCCAGCTGAAGATCTAGAGCCCACAAAAAGGACTCACACTAGTCCGTTTTATGGATCTGTGCTGGGAAGGCCCAAAGGTCAGTGGTGGAAGCTAGAAAGTCTATGCCAGCGGGGTGAAGGAGCTGTGCTGGTAGGTTGAGGGTTCTATGCTGGAACCAAGAAGTCATAATAAAGACCAAGGCTGTCCTAAAAAGCACCACAGCCATCCTCGGCGACATGGAGGTCTCAAGCTCCTCCAAAGATAAGCACAGTCGAGTTGCATGGCAGGAAGCCAGTGTGATGAGTTCATCCTGGAGCTTTAATGGCACATGTCTTCCCCTCTGGAGCCAGGAAGCAATACTTTTTAATTTTAAGTCTTTTTTTTTAATCTTTTTTTTTTTTTTTTGTACCAGGGATTAAACTCACGACCACATGCTTGCAAGGCGTGCGCTTATGCCGCAGTGCTAAATCCCCGGCCCCCAGGAAGCAATACTTGCTGTGACGACCAGAGCTTCTCCAGGAGAACCAATGGCTCAAACAGCAACACGTAGGAGAATCCACAATGCCTCAACGTCTCAACATCTCTCTTCTTTTCCGCTTTTCTATTTATGCTGGCAGCTTTCTTCAGGTGGAACATCTACACTCAGCACCATGCTTTAATCCAGCTGGTGATAAATTGACCAACAGTTTTTAATCCATAACACAGATTTAATGCAATCCTGATCCAAATACCAATTGTATACCTCAGAGAATTAGAGGAAAATGATCCTAAAATTCATATGAAACAAGAAGGCACCTAAAATAACAAAAGCAGTTCTGGGCAACAAGAGCAAGGCAAGGGGCATCAGAACCCCCAATTTTAAGTTATACTACAGAGTTATCATGATAAAAAACAAACGCCAAACAAACAAACAAACAAACAAAAAGCAACAACTGAGTACTGGCCAGTAAATAAATAAATAAAACAGACCCATGGATCAACAGAACAGAATGCAAGGTGCAGAAACACTCCAAGCTCACTCAGCTGCCTCATCTTTCACAAAGGGGCCAAACACCTTCCCTGGAAAGATAGCCATGTCCTAAACTAAAACTGAAATGAATCAAACTTCTTAATGTAAAATAGAAACACTGAGTCTGCTGGAAGGTAGAATAGGTAAAACTCTTGAAGACATAGATATGGAAAAGGACTTTATGAACAAAATCTCAATTGCACAGGAAATATGACAAAAAACCCAACTGGGATCTCATCTTACTAAAAACTTTTATTGGCTACCCCTCAGAAAAAGTACTAACATCTAGGATATATAAAGAACTAAAAAAAACCAGATCTCCCAAATTTAAAGACCCCATCCAAAAATAGGAATCTGAAATGTGTAGACATTTCTCAGATGTAGAAGTACAAACAGCAGCTGGGCATGATGGAACACTCCTGTAATCTCAGTTAGGAATTAAGAGGATGAAACAAGAGGATCGCTATGAGTTTGAGACCAGCCTGGGCTGCAAAGTGAGTTCAAGGCCAGTCTGAACTACATTGTGAAAACCTGTCTCAAAAAGGAGAAGGGACCAGGGGGAGGTAAGGAGGAGAAGGAGGAGGAGAGAGGGGATGGGAGGGGAGAGGAAAGAGAGGAAGGAAGGGGAAAGGAGGGGGGGAGGGAGGAGAAGGGGAAGAAGAGGAAGACACAGAAACAGCAAATAAATATATGAAAAATGCTCAGCATCACTTGCCATTTGAGAATTGCAAATTAAAACCACACTGAAATTCCATCTCAATCCATAAATAATGACTATCATCAAGAAGTCAACCAATAACACATTCTGACAAGGCTAAGAAATAAAAGAAAGGAACCCTTCTCCATTGCTGGTGGGAGTGCAAATTTATGGAATCAGTGTGGAGATTCCTGAAAAAACTAAAACTAGAGGTTTCATTTTACCCAGTTATTCCCTTCTAGGTATCTTCCTGAAAGAGCTAATAGTATCATACCACAGTGATACATGCATACTCATATTTATAGCAACACAATTTATAATTACTAAATCTTGGAGGGCTGGGGATTTAGCTCAGTGCTATAAGTGCCTGCCTAGCAGGTACAAGGTCGTGAGTTCAATCCCCAGTACCAAAAAAAAAATCTTGGCAACAGCCCATATGCCCATCAAAATGTAAATGGATAAAAAAAAATGTAGTATTTATGCACAGTGGAATACTACAGTGCCATAAAGAAGATAAACTTGAGTTATTTTTAGGAAAATGGATAGACCATGAGACCATGATCTCAAGTGCAGTAAATATCATATTGTTTTTCCTGTGTGAGAAACCCAAAGGGTAAATAAGGGCTGTAATGGAGCTGGTAGATAATGGGAAGTAGGAAGAATGTGTTCAAATGGGAAGAGAAACAAAGGATGGGGAAGGGAAGAGCAAATGAAAGGAAAAGGGAAAAAATAAGAATGAAAGGAAAATTTGGAAACAAGGCTTTTGTAAATGAGGATGAGCTGAAAGGCTGAAGGGAGATGAGGGAATAGGAAAAAAAGAATTCAGACATATTATGTAGAGGTACAAATTCCCTATGATGAATGTCATCAACATGTATGATAAACATGTGCTAATAAAAGATAAGTTTTAAAAATGAAATGCATAGTATTGCTTCAATTTCAATTTCATTAAAGAATTTCAAAATTAGTGACATTACATCTTCTCTAAATTTCTTGTAGAATTCAATAGTGAATCCATCTGGGCCTGGGCTTGTCTTCGGTGGTAGGTTTTTAATTACATTTTCAATTTTACTGACTGATATCAGATCATTTAGAATATTTATATCTTCTTGATTCAGTTTTTGTAATTAGTATATGTCCAGGAATCTGACTGTTTCTTCTGTATTTCCCATCTTATTAGTGTACAAGTTCTTGAAGTAGGTGTTGACGATCTTCTGGATTTCCACAGGATTTGTTGTAATTTCACACTTTTCACTCCTAACTGATTGAATTTGAGTCTTTTTTCTCCTCCTTTTGTCCAGATTGGATAGAGATTTATTAATTTTATTTAATCTTTCTAAGAGCCCACTTTTCAATTCATTGATTCTTTGTATTGTTTTCTTAGTCTCAATTGCATGAATTTCTGCTCTAATCTTTATAATTTCCTCTCTTGTATGAGCTTTGAGTTTGATTTGTTCTTCCTCTTCTAGGAGTTTGAGGCTCAACATTAAATTGTTTATTTAAGCTTGTTCTATTTTCCTGGTGTGAGAATTTACCACTATAAATCTCCCTTGTATGTCTGCTTTCAGTGTATCCATAAGTGCTAGTATGTGGCATCTGTGTTTTCATCCAGTTGTAGATACTGTCTAATTTCTTCTTTAATTTCCTCTGTGGCCCATTGGTTGATCAGAAGGATGTTAGTTTCCATGGGTTTATGTAGTTTTTGTGGTTTCTTTTGCCATTGATTTCCACACTCTGCAAATTCAAAGACTCAATCCAAAAATGGGCATCTGAGATGAATACACACTTCTAGGCGAAGAAATACAAGTAGCAAATAAATATATGAAAAAATGTTCACCATCATTGGTGATTTGAGAGACACAAATCACAGAGATTCCATCTTACCCCAGAAAGAAGGGCTATCATCAAGAAATCAATCAGTAACAAATGCTGGAGAGGCTGTGAGGAAAAAGTAACCCTTCTCCACTATAGATGGAAATGTAGGCTGATGTGGCCACTGTGGAAATCAGTGTGCAGATTCTTCAAAAACTAGGATTAGCAGTTCCATTTAAGTCAGCTATTCCCCTTCTGGGCATCATCCCAGAAGAATTAAAAACATCACACCACAGTAATGTATGTGCACCCATGTTTTTTAGAAGCACAATTTATAATAACTAAATCTTGTAAACAACCCAAATGCCCATCAACCAAATTCTCAAAATCCAGAATAGATTTTAAAAATGGTATTTTTACATGATACAGTACTACTTGTTCATGAAGAAGGACAGACTTGAGACTTTTGTAGGTAAATGGATGTAACTTGAAACCATACTTATAAGTGAAATAAAACAAATTTGTATATGCAAACATTGTATTGTCTCCCTAGTGTGAAAAGCTGAAAGAGTAGATAAGGTCCAAAATATATAACAGATATTGTAAAATGGGAATAAACTGTTCAAAAGGAAAGTGAAACTAGGATAGAGAAAAGGAGAAAAGGAAGGGTAAAGGAAAAAAATATATATATATGATAGTTAAGATAGTTATACTGGCCTGGAACAGGGCTCAGTGGCACAGTGCCTGCTTAGCAATGTCCCGAGTTTGATTCCCAGTACCAAAAAAAGATAATTATACTGATAATTTCTCTGAAATGTGATATAATGGAGGGAGAGGAAGAGGATAGTGATATAAAAATAATTAAGATGTGTATGTGCATGTACCAACTCTCCTCAAGGAGTGTAATTGTGGGAAACTCTTGCCACAGTAGTGATTGAAGTGAGGAGAGAAAGGAAGGGACCCTCTGGGAAACAGTCCAAGGCTTCTGGAATGCTACCCTAACCCTAACCCTGCAGGACATCAGTCAGCAGAAGTAGTGCTTTGGCCAGTGTGTCCCTTCTGCCTTAAATTAGATTGGCATACATTATATAGCAAACCATCCTATTCCTTCTCTGTCCCTTGTCCAGAACTCCTGAAAAAATGTTTTCTTCTGCATTTTTGTTTTTGGTGGTCCCAGGGATCGAACTCACTATTGCGCGCTTCCCAGGGTCTTCTGCATTTTTGTCCTCATGTCCTTGAGTTACAAATAACCACAGAGATCTCAGACACTATTGTTTCCCTGAGGCTTTCTCTAATAGATTAAGAGAGCATATTTAATGAAACTCAATATCCCTTAATAACAAAAAAATCTCAATAATCTAAGAGTATAAGGAAATTATCTCAAAACAATAAAGGCATGATATTTCATGTTTATGGACTAGACTATTATGTAAATGTCCATATTACTACCAAAAGTGATACACTGATTCAATGCAATCCCTTTAAAATCCTAATGACATTGTTACAGAAAAAGAGAGATACTAAAATTAATTACAAACCACAAAAGCCCTTGTCAAAGCAGTCTTAACAGTGAGGAGCATATATCAGAGGCATTACACTTCCTGTTTGTGAATTATATTGCAAAACTACACTAACTAAAACTATTACAATTAGAAATAATGGCACTGAGAGAGCCACTCCCTTCCACTCATTTAATTTTAAATGACTCCCTATGGTCACCCTTCTTTTGCCAGTAGAAAAATCGTATAACCATATTTCAAGAGATTGATTATAAGAAGTAGGGAGATAGATCTTTGGAAATAGGATGGAGACCAAGAGAGGACAGAGATCAAGCTGCGTGTCATGGCATACTCCTGTAATCTCCGCACTTGGGAAGCTGAGGCAGGAGGATCGTTGCAAGTTTGAGACAAGCTGAGGCTACAGAGTGAGTCCAAGGCCAGCCTGAACTGCATAGCAAGACCCTGTCACAAAAAAAAAAAAAACCTAGGGAAATTGAATTTAATTAACAAAGAAAAGCCGTGGTTACCACAAATGATATCAGCAGATGTAAGAAAGTTGGATTTTCATTTAAGTAGTGGAAATAGTGAGGTATGATCATAAGAAACCTGTTGACTCATGGAACTCTCTCTTCTCAGGATGGTTCAAACCATCAGCCCCTTGGTTACTAGCTGAATGTGCCACAGAGACAAAATTGTTGCACGCTCTATAATCCTAGAAACCTAACACACTTTTTCAGCCTACTGTGTGGTAACGTGAGTAAATAACTGTGCTGGATGTGTATTAGAAACATGCTCTGCTCTTTTACTTTCACTGTTCACCTGCTAATGGTATATTTTGAAATCAGGTTTATAATTATGTAGAACTTTCTCTCAGAGAACAGTGGAGTTTAATGGTAGGGCACAGATTAGGAACTACACCTGCTTTCTCAGATCATTTTGAATGGAATGGAAGGAGACATGAGACAGAATTTATTTTCAGTTCCAGAAGGAAGTTTTTTCAGATCATCCAGTTGAGAGAGAAATCAATAGATTTGTGTACAGACAAAGACATATTAAATGGGACCAACACCAACCAGAGCAGCAAGGAGGGGATGGCATTTAGTAGAAAACCTGTTTCAGGATTAAGGGAGAGGCGGGGGAGGACAACCAGAAATCCACAAGAAGCTAAGAACTCCTGTGAGTCAGCGCCATCCACAGCCCAACTGGGGCAGAGCCAGGCACCAGCCCCTACTGGCACATGGGCAAGGACACAAGAAGAGCCAGCGTCTCCCTGTCCTCCCAGGCAACTGGCTGATCCAGATATAACAGGCTGTGATGATAGCTAATGAGGTAAATACAACTTGATGCTTGTAGTGTTCTGTGTTTCACTGACTTTACAGGCCTAAAGCCAGTAGTCCGATCCTCTCTTCAGAGGATAACAATACACAATGTAGCATATATAGGGGATTGTCTTCTGAAGGTAATAGCTGTTAATTCCCTATTATCGTGTTTCAAAATCCAGTATCAGGGCTGGGGATTTAGTTGAGCATCATAAGCACCTGCCTGGAAAGCACAAGGTCATGAGTTCAATCCCCAGTATCAAAAACAAAAAACAAAAAAACCCAGTGGATTCTCAAAACCCAGTATCATTCTCATTGTTTTGTTTGGTTGGGTTTTATTCTGTTTTACCTTATTTTTGTTGTATCAGATGGCATGGGTAGCTATTTCAAAGACAACGAGATATATTATGGTAGCCATTTTGGATTTACTACTATCTTGTTTTGAAGTCCTTTATTGTATTCATTGTTTTGTT